>VZZY01001901.1:60112-94547 GCA_013400335.1 Eurystomus gularis | reverse complement strand
TTTAATCAGTGCTGGCTTTGAAAGCCTTCCTGTTCACGTATTTTCATTATTAGAGGGGATGTTGTCGAGTTCAGCATTGGCCTGGGTGATCAGATGACTGATGGCAGCGTAAAATAGTGATGGCTGAACTGGCATAACAGAAGTATAATATAAATCAAAGTATTGGGTAAAAATCAGACATAATTGTGTGATACAAGTATAGATAGTCATTAAAGATTCCCTCAGCTGTACTGACAGTGTTAAGGCACTTAAATCAGTTAAGTGGAAAAGGTACCAGAAAACTGAACTGATACCTCGATGGGCCACCCTCCCTGCTGGGGTAACTCCAGCACTGCTTATGCTGTGTGGTGAACATAACAACTTAGTAGGTCCTGTAAATACAGTCTTTACCCTACAACAGGAAGCTCATGCACCATCTTGTCTCCTCCCTCTGTTACACAGCATTGCTATTACAGGCACTGACACAGTAAATTATTTGGGTATGGCTTTAAGCATTTTCTGAATTGGAACTAGAATACTCTATTTGTCTGTTTTCTCTGGAGTTGTGGAGAGGCAAAACAACACTTCAAGCTCCTCAGCTTTGTTTCTGCCCCAGTGTGTGTTCTCTCTTTCACAAGATCATTCTGGATAACTAATCAACAGAAAAATAAAAGGATTTTCTTCACCTCAATTATGAAAAAGGGTTTGCTTTTATTCCTCCTACAAGAACAAGAATCACCAACATAGTCTGCCAGATCATCTATATAGGTACTATATTATTATATAAAACAGTTAAATACTTTTATTTAAATGCCATAGTTAATCTTTTTACCTTTCTTAGTGGGCTACATTTACCCAAATTAGTGGCTGGAGCCCATTTGTATCCTCCAGAGCCTTTGTCTCTCTCTCGACAGCCAAAGCTGCTGCCTCCCCTGCCAAGTTGGCTGGTGAGCCCAGGCTAATGGCTGCTTTGTGTTCAGGCACAGTGTGGACACAGCAGCAAAGTCTATACAGGGGTTTATAATTCCTTCAATTTATTCTCATCCATACTGCCTTTGGGGATAAGTAGTGACTTTTTTAGCAACTGCTTTTTTGATTAAAATGTGTAAAGATTTATAAATGTCAGTCCAAGCATCCAGAAGAGGAGACGAGGGGGTTTGTTCACCCACACATCAGTCTTGCCTTAAACAGAAACATGAAGGCAGCACAAATAATGTAATATAAATACAGAGTGAGAATGAGTATGGGGGTTTGTGCAGTAGACCAGTGAGCATCCTCATCTGGAAGCAGAGATGTAGAGGAATCCAAGTGAATTTGTCCTGAGCTGTGGTAGTAAAAGAAGGAATAACCTCAACCATCCCTCCTGTACCCACTGAACGCAAAAGGTGTGGTTTGTAAAGCATCAGACCTGACCTCACTGTTCTCTTGTTTGCAGTAAGGGAGAGAATTTGCACAGAATTTAGTGTAATCAGTATAAATAATTTTGAATGTGTCTTGAAAATCCATGCAGTAGCTACTACCTCACTGTTTGATGTAGAAAATGAGTTCTGAGGAACCAGAGTACAGAAAGTCCTCAGTCAGAAGAAATGGATTGCCAGTTTGTTACTAGATTATAAAAATTCACAGCAAATAAGCTGGCATACTCATACCGATGCTGCACAACATCACAACACTAATCATGTATCTCCAAAGGCTCAAGGAAAAATACCATAACACTATTTGAGGGATATTTACCAGAAGGACAAGGCAAACTTAAAGAAGTTTTTTCAAGGATTTTACATTTCACAAGGCTCCAAAGGAATCACTAAAATTGTTTTATGGCAACTTCACTAGGAATTAATTTACCAAAACCATATTTTCAATTCTGGCTTTTTATACACTCAAAACATCAATTTATTAAAAAGATCCAGAGAAGATCAACCAACAGGAATGATTATTCCTGGACCTTATTTAATCTTGAAAAGGTTGAATTGGCTCAATTGCTTGGTGATTATTTTGTGGGTTTTTCCCCATTGCATTTTACACGAAGAGCAAGACAGATGCTGGCAATTTTGCCTTGAGTACTTCTGTCCTGTGTAGGGGAGAACTCTGGTGTGATCAATGCTCCTCGTGCTCTGTAGAGCAAGGCTGATTGTAAAGTGGTGCATCACAGACAGACATCCTCATGGAATGGCATGGAAGACTGCAAAATTTTTAAGTTAACTTAGTGAGCCCCACAAGTACTTGCAAAGACGTAAAACTCTAAGCTTATAATCTGCATACCATGATCTAACTATATAAGCATTCTACCAAACAGCATAACTAATTGTATTCTACATATATATGTAGAGTTACAATAAATTCTACTTTTCGGTAGACTCCAAACCTGTAAGGCCTTTGTCTCTTTTGGCCTAGATGCCAGAGTTTCTAAAAGCATACGGTGTTGAGATAAGAAATAAACCACTACCTATTAGTGGTTTCATATCATTTGTGTGCTGTCCATCTCTGAAATCAGTGGCAGTTTTGTCTCTGACTTCAAAGGAAAACTTTCAGGCTGATAGAAAAGGCAAGTGGATGAGCCTATTATTTTCTGTCTGTCATCCAGGTGTTGCTAATTTCCTAAACTACTGTAGATTTGAATTTCATACAAACCAGAAATAAAACAAAGGAGATGGCCATTTTAACTGATTAGAGGTACCATCAAAGGAATTTCTGGAAAACTGACCTGAACAAATCAAGTATGGCAATGAGTAACTTCCTGGAAACAGAATTTGTGTGTGTGTGTGCATCCTTTCAGCAGGTGCAGAGCAGTTGTACTATTTCATTAATTTCCTAGTTAACCATAGGTACTGTTGAGGTTAGTGGTCTTCATCATTCCACAGTAACCAAATTCAGGTATCAAACTATATGCTGAACAGCACTGCTGTGAAACACTTGCACTCGGGCTTTTTTTTACAGTGCTGAAGAAGCTTCTCCTTCTGCACAATGAAAGGGGCCAGGCTGTAATTTGGAAATTTTTCAAACATAAATTGTATGTTGGAAATGACTTTTTTTTAGCTATCCCATTTCATAAAAGACCAGAATAAATACAGCTGCAAAAGCTCAGGAGCTTCCCTGGTAGATGAAGTCTTTATCAAGACAGCTAAATTAAATAGGAGAACTCTGAACCAAGCAAATTAGGGTAGCTGCATAATATCAATTAACACTGGCAGACTTAAAAAAAAAATACATTTCCAAAGTTTCAGTCAAAACAATGGCTTTTTCTTGGAAAGGATGCTCATGGAAAAAAAAAAACAGAATAGTATAACTTAATGTTAAACAATCTCTTAACTAACATGCTTATCATTGTCATTATTTGCTATTCTTTATTAATAAAAGAAGTTTTCATTTACTAAAACCGCAAGTAATTAAACCTCAGGAAGAAAATGCTGCTTTTAGAAATAAGAACTCATCACAGAAACAAACAGATGAAATAATGCAGACCACAACACACTCATTTCTAACTATGCATTTGAGATATCAACAGCTGATGAAAATCCAGCTGGCTGGGGCCCAAAGTGTTGGTGAGGGGAATAGGAAAGGGAGTTAAAGGGATGCAGTTTAAAGCAAGGAAAATATTGTCTTATCCTGTTGCACCTTCCAGTGGATTTGATCACTAAGTACAATATATTTTTGTTCTGCTGTCAGGGGCAGACAGGGTATGCAGAGAAATGCTCTAACATGATTTCAGCTGAACCCAAATCACATTTATGAGGCCAGTGTTCTCCAGTCTCACCTCAAAAAGTTCAGGTTCTTCTGTCTTTTTCTTTGGAGCTCAGTTTCTGCTGCTCATGAGATCTCACGGCTGTGGTTCAGAGCAGAAGAAAAGCTGCAGCCCTTAGGAATGGGGCTGGGATGGGTTATACCCTGCTGCCTCAAATATGGAGTGAAATTTTCCTGCACCAAAGCAGCACCATAACAAGCTTTTTTCAGGAAAAAAAAAATTGCTATAACTGCGTAATTTCAAACACACAAAAACTCTTCACACGAGCTGTGGTTAAGCAGAGCCAGACATACACAGGATTGGGATGGTTCTACCATATTTGTGAAAGTGTTGTGTAGTTTCTAGCTTGAATTTCCACTGTACAGCAAAATAAACACTTCTCAATATTTTCTCAACATGTTATTTCGGGTCATATGTTCTGCCTTCTGCTACATAGGTGTTTGGAACCTGTTTGGAGTCAGCACGTAATCACAATATAACAGCTACAATCCTCTGCTTCTTGCAATACATATGAAAGATTTTCCTTCTGCCATAATAGCATGTTTGATGTATTTATGTCACTACATTAGTGTTTTATAAGTCAGTCCGAAAGCAGAGACTCCAAAGAGAGTCCTGAGATTAGGTCTTCAACACATATCTTGCGAGGTTTTACACTCTATGGTATATTGACCCAGGCTCTGTTTTTTTATAAAAAGTAGAAAACTCTCACTTGATAAATACTAATATTTTGTCAGCATTAGAAATGGTCAGCATTTACACTTAAGTTTTAATGGCTTTTAAAATTACAGTTAGGAAAATACAGCTTTCCCTGAAGTAAATTTACTCTAGTGTGTTGAATTGTGTTTTACTGAATCTATTATGCAATATAGAACAAACTAAGGAGGAATTAAGACTTAGCACTAAACAAAGCATAAGCATCTGCAAGGATGGGCTGTGTTTATAACAGTGTGGATAGTCACCATGTGAAGGAGCACTTAGTGTCAATTTGTCAACTCCTTTTCACCACAGTTGACAGTAGCAATTTTCTTTTTTTTTATTCTACCAATCAATAATTGCAAAAATACCCAATGCTTTGCAGGTGTTCTATTCTAACAAGATAATATTAATTAGGTATTTAAATTCCTAATTGATGTTTATTTCTTTGACTTTCTGCATCAACAATTTTTAATGCTTTCCTTTTACAGACTTCACTGCTTTCTAGGCTATTTTTCATTTCACTCGACTGCCTCTTTTCTGTCCTTTCCTGTGTATGTGGTCATTTTTGCACTTACTTACTATCTAAACTCAATGTTCACTAAATTTAAGCTGTGAAAAATATGTATATTTTTACTGCAGTATTATTTGAGATGGTTAATATATTTATTAGTGCACCCCCAGAATTATGATGTTCTGTTTGATTTCATGCTGATTTGATTACAAAATCAGCCTACGAACTGAGAGAAACCAGCAAAGAGTATATAGGCAGAGGCTGTTTGAAATAGGAATTAGGAGGGTACTAAAATATGCTTTGAAAATCTACAAATATTGAAGATAGTTGCATGTTAACCACAATGTTCTCAGCATGTTTAGTCATCTAGTAAAATACAGCATAGAGCAAGGCAAATACAAGGACAAGTAAGGATTTCCTCAGTACCCATTATATTTGGAATAACACTGCCTGATTTTCAGCTTTAGGATGGAAAAAGGTACCAGCCATAAGGAGTGCATATTGCCAAGGAGATAAATAGATTTGTGTTTTTTAAAAACCCTCATATTTCATTCTTCATCTACTTCAGCACTTGCTGCTTATTCTGCAAAAAGCCCAGCTAACTGAGAAAAAGGGTGGCTGAAAGGACCATCAGAAAGGCTGCCAGCAGCAGAACTCTAGCCACTGACTGCAAAAGAGCATGCAGCAGCACTAGCAGAATTGTGAGCTCCAATGGCTCCTCTGACTGACTCAGGGGTCAGGTGAAGAAGCTATGAAGGGAACTGCACCTGGCAATGGATGTTTTAAGGATGATTTATGGTCTGCCTGGCAGGAGTAGAGATCAGTGTCTTGTCCATAGCACATCACTTACTCTAAGGGCCACTTTATATGCTATTTCCCAATTTGGTAGTTCAGAAGAACAGAAAAATGTCTTACTTGGCCATCACTGATGAGTGAGATTTGCTAGACTACCAGTTGCCCCTTCTTGGGCATATGGCCGTGCCATAACATTGAGTTGGAGACAAAATGTCATGACAGGTGAATTTCTGTGTTAACAGAAACTGGAACCCAAAGGTTGCTAGAGACACTAAAAATAATCTGCTTCCACCTCCACCTCTTTCTTCCCAGGCTAGCTACTAAAGGCCTTTTTTTTTTTTTTTAGAAACAAACAACAAAAAAGTATGTGTAATTTGAAAATAATTTTCTGGGTTTTGAAGTGGAACAACCATATATCTGTACATGGTTCAAACTACATATCTATGCCAATCACATGCCACTATTCTTCCCTTAGTGCAGTAAGTGATAATGTGCCAAAGATGATGGTCTAGCAGCTTTGAATTCCGAGTCTGCTATTTTTCTAAGTTTAATATTCCTAATCCTTAAAACCTATGACCTCCTACTTTTAATGTATGCTATCTTAAACAGATGAGTCTAATCAACTGCTTCCCAGGACCCCTCTAATCCTATCAATTTTGCTAATTAAGGCCCTAGATATATTTTCTTCCATAGACCTGCTATAGCATTGTCAGCTGGTGACTCCTAGAGATTCTTTTGTCACCATGACTCATGGCCTTATTTCCCAGCATGTTCATTCTTTCCTTCTCCATCATTTCATTTAGCTGTAGGTTTCTAGCTCTGCTTGATGTCAGAATTTGTTAAGGGAATGTGATGCCAATATTAAGACCCCTCCTGCTTAACAAATGAGCTACATTCAAAGAGGTACACAAAGGAGCATAACATTATAAATATCTCAGCTGGTGGGACAAGATTTCTAAGACAAAACACAGCTTAATCTTCCTGCAACTCTGAGCGGCAGGATAGGCATCCTATTGCTCCTGTTGTCTGAGTGAAGCCCTGCTGCCTCCCCTAATCTTAACTTTTACCTATCTAAAATATTAGAAATAGTATATTGCATTTTTTGTTTTCAAGGACACGCAAAGTCCTTCATTCCTCTTATTTTGAGACTAAACCTTAAGTAATTTCACAGAGAAAAAAGAAGTGCTTTGTAATGATCTTATTTACCACAGCATTCACTGCAGCCATCTAATGCTACCTCTGAAGTCTCTCAAAGCCTCTCTTAGACATCCCTTTCTCTCTGATAGTCTTGAGTTGCATGGTGGTGCTTGTAGCCACATCAGGACTTGAGGAGTTTCAAATATCCTCCTCATCAGCTAACCACATGCATCTGTAGCTCTGGTCACTTGCTTGGTTCCAGTGACAGCTGTGTAGCTCTAAATTGCAAACTAGAAGCAAAAGACATCTGAAAATGTACGTCAATCCACAGCAACAGTAGACTCTAACTATGTGCCTCTGGAAACAAGGGGCACAGCATTGAAGCAGTCTCTTCTGTTCCCTATTAAAATATTTTGGTCATTCTGTCCTGAACTATGCCTCTATTACTGCAGACAAGGCCACAACTCCTTCCTTCTTAGATTCTGCTCCATACACAAAAGGGCATCCTCCATAGCCCTACACTATGTCTTGTACTTGTGGGTCAGCAGGCAGCGAGGAATGGAACAAAGCATGAAAGGGCTGGCACTGAGTAAAGGAGACATAATGCACATTCAGAAATGTGCAGTGAAGACAAATGCACAAGAAATATGAGCCGGAGAGCTGGTTGGTTACATGCCTTGGCATTTTCTGCATAACTGGAAATTTATTGCACATATGAAGGATGGTTGTATCCTGTGCCCCATGCTCCCTGGCTTATCAAGCCTGGTCAGGCAGCCCCTGCAAGTATAAAGTCAGATCTGAAAGAATCAAGAAAGCATAAGCTGTCTGTCCTAATTGCTTGAGCAACAGAGATCCAGGACTGGAGATAAGGGCTTAATAAATAGAGGAAAGGCACTGCACTGTTGAATTTATGTTAATTACAGGCAAAGGAGCTAAGGGTACAATTTTCAGGTCTTTGCATCTCTGCTATTCCCATAGTTGCAGGGACTTAACCCTCATCTATCTTGACTGCACACTGTGTAGGTTAATTGGCATTTCTTCATAAACTATAAGATATGAAGTGTGCTAATACATTCTAAGAGTCCTTAAAAAGTATTAACAGCTTAGAAAATTAGTAATGTATGAATAACTTAGTTGTGAAAGCCATACTACATGTAAGCATTCATTTAAAATCACTTCAAATTTCAGCAATAAACACCTACAAATCACCCTTTCTGAGGATCAGCAAAAAGACGGACCAGAAAATCAGCAGTTGGAGGAAAAAATAATTGCCTTGCCACTCCATTATGCTTCAGGCTCCTAAGACTGGCATTTACTCAGAGAAAAATGTGTTTAATGCGTCTTTTGAAATCTTTGTCTCCTGATGCCATAACCTGGGGGAGAGCAGGCTGTGTCTCAGCGGGCAGCTGAGGCGGACAGAGACTGTCCCCTGACTGACTTCCACCTGGTGCTGCTGTGAGGGTGCCCTGTGCCCCACAGCGGAGTGGCCCTGGTGTAGCACCTGGTAAGATGGCTTCAGTGCAGGGCTGCCCATGCTGCCGTGTCCCCCCAGCTACCCCTGGGCTCCCCTGGGTGCTCACTGTTGTCTATAGCTGCACTAATAGCAGGTATGCCAGCAGGGGCAAGGTGCGAGGTGCAGGAGGTCTACTCGCTTTTGCAACGAATGACGTAAGAGGAATGCGGCGAGTAGATGTAAACAATAAGTCACACCCTTCCAAAGAAACCTGCAGATGGCAATGCCACCTGTGCGAACATGCCAGGAGGGAAACGTGCCACAGGCATAAGCAACAGCTGCAGCCCACGTGCTGCCACCCTGCCCTGGGGTTCTAGGAGACACAATGGGAGCATCCCATGGTCATTCACTTGGGTGGACTCTTGAAGGTGTTGTTACATGTTTAAGTTATTTTCTGAGACAGATTGCCCAGAGGAGAAGCTGTTTTACTCCAACTGCTTTGCATACATTCACATAGCAAAGATACAGTCTTCTCCTGGGGCATTCCTCCTGGCCTCACACTAGCAGACAATTTACTAAGCAATGTGCAACATCTACCATATGTTAAAATTAACCCGAGGGCCAGATATGTAGGAGCACATTATGCAAAACTGAGGCCACAATTAAAAAAATAGCCAAACCATCATCCCTAGGGAGCTGGTGACCATAAACTGTGCTTTATTCTCCTGGATAATTCCCTAAATGACAGCCTCCTGGATAATTTCAGCTTCTTTTCTATTGCGGAAGTAAACTGGGACAATGAAAAGCAAACATCAGTCTCTTTAATACTTCTCTAGTCATCTTTGTGCTACAATTTCACAGTATAAAAAGTGCAAGAAAATTATGAGTTTGGAAGGACTGTTGATAAGTTTTAAAAACTATTTTAGTATAGTGTTTTCTGGCAACTATGGAACAAGCCTGTTTGTTGTAAGTTTTAAAAAATCTTACTTAAAAAAATGTATTTAGGGACCCCAGCAAGTTCAGTGTATTTGATTAAGTGAAGGTACTTCAACCTTTCCTTAAAAGCGTATAACAAATAACTCTTTATTAGTTGCCTAAATTAAACATAATGATGTTGCTTTATTCCTATAGTAATGGGAAGATTCTGATTATTTCAGTAGTACCAGATCATCTAAGTATACCCTCCTTGTCTGATACTTCCTGGACACATCATCCATGACAAGTCTTCAGTAACACTTGTGTGAACAACCTGATCAAAGATTTCTTTGAAGCTGAGAATTAAGTGCTTTGCTCTACACAAAATGAACCATTCAGCAGCACTTCTCATCATTAATACACTATGAAATACTTCGGTGAAAACAGGGTTAGCAGGCTGAAGTGCTGGGGCCTGAGTTGTGGGCCTCAAGTTAGAGTTGACCTGTGAATGAGTCACAACCTAGCAGAATGTTTCATTTTTCTTATTGGCTTCATGTTCCAGAGGCAGAACCTGGTCCACCTGTGTCTTTGTGGCTCTGCCCTCACCCAGGTGGTCATGGTTGGGGTGGTGGGAGAGGCCAGGGCTATATCAACCAGGAGCTGATCAGTTGGAGGAGCTTCCTGTTGGGGCTGGTTGTATCTTGTTGAGTTCTCTTTGTGGTGCCCTTCCATCTGAGGGAGCCATCTCTGTCCATTGTGTCCAGCAGGTGATGCTGGCACCACAGTGGGCAGCGAAAGAGCTGGGCCCACAGGAACCTGTGGCAGGACTTTTTGAAAGAAGACTTTGGAGGGGATGTTGCTGAGTTCAGAGTTGGCCTGTGTGATCAGGCAACTGATGGAGGCATAAAATGATGATTGTTGAACCAGTGCAACAGAGGACTGCCTAACAACTGGCCACATATGTACATGCATCAGAAGAGTGAGTTCCTTCTTTGTTATTTTTGGTTTTCAAGAAGTGAATTTGGCTTTTCTTTCAAGTATATTCCATTGGCATCTCAAACCTAAAGATTAGGGAGCTACTTAAACGCTTGCATTCATTTATTGCTGTGTCAGGAGGAAAATCTGTAAAAACATTGAAAAGTTATCACTTTAACCAGGTATGAGAATAAAATGGGGACTAGAACTAGCTTGAGAGCCAAGAAATAAGAATTTATGTCTGCAGACATGTTTAAATAACCCAATGTACCAGTACAGGTAGGGGGTTGACATGCAGGGAAGCAGCTCTGCAAAGAACGTTGGGGTCCTGGTGGACAGTCAGTTAAAGATGAGCTGGCAATGTGCCCTTGTGGCCAAGAAGGCCAATGGCATCCTGGGCTGCAGTAAGAAGAGTGTGACCAGCAGGTCAAGGGAGTTTCTCTTCCCCCTCTATTCTGCCCTGGTAAGGCCACATCTGGGGTATCGTGTCCAGTTCTGGACTCCTCAGTTCAAGAATGACAGGGAAATACTAGAGAGAGTCCAGCTGAGGGCTACAAGGATGATTAAAGGACTGGAACATGTCCCTTGTACGGAAAGGTGGAGAGCCCTGGAGCTATTTAGCCTGGAGAAGAGAAGGCTGAGAGGGGATCTAGTCAATGTTTATAAATATCTGAAGGGTGGGTGTCAGGAAGATGGCACCAGTCTCTTTTCAGTGGTGCCTAGTGATAAGATGAGGGGCAACAGGCATAAACTTGAACACAGGAAGTTCCACCTCAACATAAGGAGAAACTTCTTCACTGTGAGGATGACAGAACTCTGGAATAGACTGCCTACTATCTTACTTTCCTGTGCTTCTTTACATAGTTTTAATGGAGAAGAGGGGAGCTCCATAGAGATGTCTAGAAAGGTTGGGTTGGTCCTGTTGCCACTGCTGAGCCTTCCAGGTGTGCAGCACATTCCTCTCCCACTGTTTGATGCTTGTTGGAACTGACACCAAACTAAGTGAGTCTGAATAAAAAAAAAGTCTTTCAGAAGGACCTGTTTCACATCCTTCCCTTTTCTCTTTCTCACTGTCTTCCTACCACAGCTGCAGGGAACATAGTTGTTGGTGTCGCTGCCAAAAGTCACTCAGGGGCCTAATCACTGATTTGCAAAAACTGATGCTGTTTGACTGTAAGATGTCAAATACTCATCAACAAGCTGCAGCTTGTCTGCAGTGATCAGCACTGTGACTTGGAGCATCATTCGTGCTGGCCATGGCATTTAAATGATATCACTGAATTAAGAAGAAAGGTAATAGGACAGCAATGAAGGAGTTGCTGTTTGAGTTTTGGAATATGGAAAAGCTGTCTATAGTATTAACTAAATAGGAAGACAGTTTCCCACACGAGGAAGCAATGATTTCTATAGTAATATGAAGGGGCTGGATGTATGGAATTAACTGCAAGATAACTACAGCTTGTTGCAAACAATGGTCTTTCAAACAGGCAGCTTCCCAGAACCACCTTCTTCCTGGACACTGATGGAGCAGGGAAGACTGCCCTTCAATGTGCAGGATGTATCTCTAAAAGTTGGACTACCAAAAAAAAAAACCAACCCCAAAAACCATGAAACTTCCATCTGGCTGATAATACTTATTTTCTTCAAAGTTTTCTTGCTTATCTTGTTTTATTATCCTTTTTAAAATGCATTAAACCAGGGAAAACTCTAAAGTTTGGCTCTGAATTTTACTTGCCACACTGTATTTTGGTCCTGCATCAGTGGCATACCGCATGCAGACAAAAGTAACTTCAGTGATGATTCTTTATCAGTAATGTGCTGGTAACAAATCAAGAACTCTAGAGATACAAAACTGGTCCCAGATGCATTTTTTGATTGGCAGTAATTTGAAAGAAAACTGTTATTAAAAATAAGACTCAGGTACAAACTGATGAGATGGTGTATCAGCCCATATCCCTGTGTTACCATGTAATGCTTTATGGCAACTTGGACAGCTCCTCATAATTCACAGTACAGAAGACATGTTGGCACTAATAATGTAGGATTCTATTAGTTTTTTTCACCCAGACACAATGTGCTGCAAATACTAATTAGGTCTCACTATACCCCTTTAGGATAGCTCAGTACTGTGAAATCAATTCCAGTGTACCATAAGAGATTGTTATGAAGAAGTATCTTCAGCCATTAATGTTTTAATATTTTGTTGTAACCATCACTTAGCACTTCCCCTCTGAAGTATTTGTGTGTTGACATGCATCCACTTATACTAATGCTCATACAACGAGGTGAAAATAGACTCTGAGATTAAAACGGAATAGTTAACCCTGAATTCTTGGGGCAGACACCCTCCCTATTTTACAATGTGTGAATTTCTCCTATTTACTGACAGGTTCTTACAAATATATTTTATTGACCATGTTACAATGTTTCTTCAGGGTCCTTTTAAAATGTGCATTACTGATAATCTAATTTGGTAGCTCATGTGCTTTATTACATGTGCCTGTCTTTCTGAAGAGCTAGAGAGGATATCTGTGCTCTCATGGCCAAAGATGAATGCTCTTTAGGAGCTGACACAGGTTCTTTCATTTGCAACCAATCAGAGATGCTGGACTGCCACATTGGTCATACAGTTCACGTATAAATATGTACCAAGGACAGCTATATGTGTGCACTAAAAGCTGTATTTTTCTAATGACAGAAGCATAATCTTTAATACATGCAAGACTGAGCCTTATTATCTGTGTGTTAAAAACCTAATGGTTTCTGCTGAATACATATCTAAGTAAGAGCTTGAACTTCACATAATTTGGGTCAAATGAAAAAAAATCTCCCACTAACTCAAATGTTCAAGGTTATTATGTCCTACAATGGCCAACTGCTGTTTAAGGAAAAAGACTCTTTTTCCCAGTATAAAATAAGTTCATTGATCTCAATATAGATATATAGCCATATATATGATTTGAAAATCACATACTGTAATGTTGGGAAATTCTCTATATTCTCTCTTCTGTGGCATTGCAATATTTGATCTATATTCAATGTTAAATATTTTTAATTAGGACCTAATTTCACCAGGATAGATCCTAATCCAGATATGAAATGGAGCGTGCTGCTGAGAAGGGCTAGTGAAAACACAGAAATGCGAATGGTGCTGCCTCATAGCTGTGGGCGAGTTCCTCTTGTATCCATCCTGTTGAATTAGCTTTCACAATGAGTACCTTCTGCATGGTGCTGAGAAGCCCACATGCACATGGAAGGGGAACTTATACCTTGTTATGAGCAGCTGGTTATCCTGAATGAACAGCATCTTCCAGCATATTTGAAGTGGAACCTACAACATGACCTGTCTGATTTCCCCATTTATAAAAAGTTATGGGGAAGAGATTTTCTATTCTTCTCTCATTCAAGTCTTTGAAATTACTGCTTGCCACATCTCACCTATAGTCAGCTGCCCTGCTTGCATTTGGCCATCCATCTGGAAGGTCTTTATTTTAGTCTCTTTCTAGCAAGTAGGTACCAAACCTCACTCTCCCTCCCACCGAATATTGTATTCAGATAGGAGGACTTGATGACATATCTGGAAGCCTTACGCACATGGGAAGTTAAAGCTGAATTTGCACAGACTTTTCCTGTGAGCTGGCATTTTCTGGCCACCTTAGGAATAGAGGTTGAGGTATTAGCTAGTTTCCTTCTATTCCTCCTAACCTGAAAGGAAGTTGTAGAGAGATGAGGGTCGGTTTGTTCAACCAAGTAATAAGTGATAGGACAAGAGGAAATGGCCTCAAGTTGTGTCAGGGGAAGTTTAGACTGAGTATTAGAAAGAATTTCTTCACTGAAAGGGTTATCAGGCATTGGAACAGGTTGCCCAGAGAAGTGGTGGAGTCCCCATCCCTGGAGGTATTTAAAAGATGTGTAAACATAGTGCTTAGGGATATGGTTTAGTTGAGGACTTGTCAGTGTTAGGTTAGTGATTGGACTCGATGACCTTAAAGGTCTTTTCCAATCTAGGCAATTTTGTGTAAATATCTTGCATCCCTCTGCTTCCTTTCATGGAAATCAAGACACGATAAAACATTGATTACTTTCTGTAATAGATTAGAAAATACACATTTTCTAATACAGAAATATTTTCTTGCCAAGACACAGAATTTGACTTTTTCGCAAATACTGTTCTAATCTTATTGATACAAGCTCCTACATAACATCAGCTTTACATAATAGAATCAACAGGACAGGGACAGACAGGGGGCTAATTTTGTTTCTTTACCTGCTGATGTGCTTCTGTTACTGCTTATGAAGAATTTGTTGTCTTTTAATTTCTTGGTGCCACTGTACAGTTTGGAAAGTCACCACTAAGATGCTTATATATCAAGACAAATGGAATTCCTGAAAAATGTAGCGCAAGAGATCAGCAGTTTTAACTTCTCTTGCTTGGAGCAGAGTTTCGAAAACAAGATGGGAAAGAGATGCGAGGCTGGGTTGTTAAGGAGAACTTAAGAAGGTGGCTAAATCGTTAGTGAAGGGTACTTGTACTTTTACATCTCACTTGAAGGTTTCCTGAAGAACTGTACTTCACTAAATTAATAACAAAATCTACACAACAAGTAAATAACAGTCCTAAATCTTGTGTTGTGTCAGTTGGAGTTTTAAATCACATGGTCTAAACGAGGAGTTCTTGTAAGTAACTCTTTACATAATAATTAAGTATTATTTGGAAATCCACTGCAAAGTGTTGAATGCTGTTTCTACCTGAATTTACTCACTGTGAACTCTGTTTTCAGCCATAGTTTGGGCACAAAATGGAGCCTCCAATTCCAAAATAAGATAAAAATTCTCAAGAAATCTGCATTCAGATATACACTGTCTTGGTTTTTGGGTTCTTTCAGAAAAACCTGTTCCTCTATACAGACCAGGCACTGGTTTGAGTTGTCTCAAACCTGGAGGACAGCATTTTCTGCAGTCTCTCTGTCTTTACATGGTTATTAGCCAACATTTTCTGAACTAGGATGATCTTTACTATTGGTATTGAAGTATATAAAGTGGATAATCATAGTGGAGAGAGACAGAAATAACTATTCAGTGAGCAAGTCCATCCTCCTTTAACAACATACTGCAGTCCCAGTGATGGATGTATCAGCTTAAATTGTCACTACAATTTGATTTTGCCAGGCATCTGCAAAAATTACTTAAGTAAGGTAAAGCTTCAAGAGTAGAAAGGGGAGTAACAGCTGTCTCCAAAAAACCCCAGCTCTCTTAAAATTGTTTTTTTTTCTTGTGGTTGTTTTCTTTCTTCCCTAAAACAGTTAAAATATTTCAATGATCAATGAAACTGCAGAGATTGAGTGGCTCTGTAAAGCCACCATAACAAGTACCCAATCAACAGCAGGAAGAGAAAATAAGAGATGAAATGACAGTTAATCAGGGCATAGATAATTAAGAACCTAGTAGCACCACTTAATTTTTGTAGGCTGGTGGATCACTTTTCACTATGAGGGAGGAGAAAAATTTTCACCTTTTAAATTTGAATGATGTTTTCTAGAAAAAGCAAAAGCTCACTTAATCTGTGAATTCATTATGAGAGACATAAAAGTTGATTAAAGCATAAGGAGGAGAACATTTGAGACAGTGGAAAAGCATACCACTGGCTCCTTGGCATGTTACCATGGATCAAAAAGGACCGCATCGGTTAAAACCATAGGAGTACACAGCCAAAGGCTTACCCAAGCAGTCACATGGGTAATGATGTTAACTGCCAGGAAACAAGTGGTCTGCAGTATGTGATGGCTGCATTAGTTGGCAAACTACCTGATATTGTGTTATGCGAGAAAAATATTTATTGAATTTCCCCTCTGTGATTTTAAAAGATCATACATTTAAAAAAAATCTTTGTTTTGCACGTAGGAACTCTTGTGATAAGGTATCCTATCTGCTGCACTTTAAGAACTGGTACTTTGTCGGTATCCAAAAAGAGGTCTAACTGATTGTAGATTTGTCTCCAACAGTTTTGTGCTGCTATTGCTTTGAGACCACAGCTTTGTTAAAAGCATAGAGCCTTCATCTGAACATAGAGCTGGGAATCACTATTCAGCTTCAGTCTCAGAATTAACTCTGTAAATGTTAGCACTTTAATTTTAGTCAAAGCCTGAAGAACTCATAAAGAAAACAAGTATTCCACAAAGGTTGTAATATGAATACGATAGGAATTTTGAGCTGCTGGAATAGGGTTAGTAGAATACAAGGAAGAGTGATTTTGCAGAAGAAAACCAAGATCAAAGACCAATTTTAAAGTTGATTCAATAAGGGATTCTGAAATTCAATCTGAAAGTACTTTGATAGTCAAGAGACTGAGTAGATTCTTCTCTTCTTTACCTGTAGAGGTTTGTTAAAATTGCAGTGTTTATGAAAAGTACTATATGTTTGATCAC
Source organism: Eurystomus gularis (assembly GCA_013400335.1). Lineage (NCBI taxonomy): Eukaryota > Metazoa > Chordata > Aves > Coraciiformes > Coraciidae > Eurystomus > Eurystomus gularis. The sequence goes on along the minus strand of VZZY01001901.1, from coordinate 77,919 downwards.
CAAAGCAACTACAGCATTTTTTTTTTTAACCCCAAATTTATGGAAAAGTCAGGAGGAGAGGTGGATACCGTAATGCCTGTTTCTTTGTGTACCTTAGCTACTGTATCATTGTGCCTGCCTAAATTCCCTTTGCAATTTCAAGATCAAAATGTAAGGTTCATACCTAAAATTGCTTTACCGGATGCTTTTATCCACAAATTATAAATATTACATACTTAGAAATGTATTTGAATACATCAAGTTCATACAAGCAATCATTTCTCCATTACCATAGAAAAAAGGTCAGGAAAAATGACGGAGATCAGACTGTACACATCTTGATTGCTTGGAGGAGTGGAGAAAGAGGGAGGGAACTATCTACCTGAGTGCCCAAGAGGCCCCTCTCCATTGCTGTGGAGGTCAGGCAAGGTAACAGCCATCTGACTGCCACCTTCAGCCTTCCTCTAAGGAATCCATTGATTGGCTCTCAATGGTTTGATTTTCATTGCAGAGGTAAAATAAGCATCGGTAATCCGGGGCCTTGGATTAGTGTGGGAGAAGAACAGATGAAAAAGACTGTTGTGACATGATAGACTTCAGGTGAGAAGAGTACCTGATGGCATTTGGGTGCCATCTGAGCTAAAGACTGAGGTTTGGAAGGGGTAAGAAGGTGGGGAGATACAAACACGTAAGCAGCAATGGGAGGAAGGGGTGTTTAGGCAGCAGGTCTCAGGATTTTAATCAGAAATACAATAGCGGAAAGCTTGAATGTCACTGTACAGGACATAGAGAAGTGAGAAAAGTGCAACTAGAACTATTAATTGACTTACAGAGCATTATTCTGTTACCTGGATGTTGAGAAGGGGGATCACATTACTGCTGAAGAAGGCACATACACATCCTTTATGAGAATCTCTCTCTGATATCATGCTTTGATCTAGTGTGATCCTATCTGCCTTTTTAAAATAAGTGTGTTATGCAGAGCAGTGTCGATGTCCAGGGTTACTTTCTGTTTGCCTTCCCAAATGGGGCCAGTCCTGGTCAGGAACAAAATAATTGGTTCAGGAGATGAGCTAGAACCTGGGATTCCCTCAACAAATTACCTGGACATCCTAACCCCAAAAATGGTATTCCCAAACCAAAATACAGACAAATGGCAAGCGACAGGTTTTAGATGGAAGTTGGTGGACGTTACAATAATTCTCATTAAAATAAATACATGCCTTCTACTCTACCGTGTTGGAAAATGAAGTTATTCCATTTTCTCTTCTTTCCTTCACTCTATCCAAGACCTGAATCATAATAACAATGATTGGAACAGAAAAGGAAGTCTTTTTTACTTTATATCACTTAGATTGCCATAATGACATTGCAGAGAGATTACTTGTCTGGCTGTAAGATTTGTGGCATACGATAACTATGTCAAGACATTTCCTACAGTAAAAGCTGTAAACAGACTTAAAACATACAGCACAAAGAAAAAAAAGTACATTAATTTTTTTATTTGGTATTTCATTAAAAGTTGCTACTTCATGGTCAGCACCTATTTCATTAGTTTATCACTTCAAGTGTTAAGTGGTCCACAATATCTGCTTTCTGATAGAGGATTTTATTAAGTCACTTAATAATGAAATAGACATAAATTTCCTCACCATCATCCTAATTTAATTAGTTGCTTTGCCAAAGGACTGATTGTACAATCAGAGAAAATCACAGCCCTGCTGTGTTCAATAGTGCCAAGCTGGAAGACTTTGCTGCTTATGGCAGTGCTTGGTGCACTGCTGACAAACACTCTTGTCTCAAAGAGACTGGACCAGCTGCCTCTAGGCAAGGGCATTCATTCAGTGGGAGAAAAATCGAGCCTCCCCATACCCTGAGCAACAGCTCCCACAACCACTAGCAGATCTCAGCAAGCATACCACAGGACAGTGGTGAAGGAAGGGCATATTTTTCTTGTGAAACTGTTCTGTATTTGTCTCACTTGCCTGTGCCTCAGCTTGCTCCCAATGTATAAAACTGGGTTAAAACAAAGGCATAGGCCTGTCAGGGCCCTGAGTGCAATCACCAGGCAATGTCCCCTTGCAGAGGTTTCATAGCCTGCTCTCAAGGCCTGCTCCAATACAGTGTGGCTTGGTGACCTGGACCAGCCTGCTGTGAAGAGCTGTAAGATGCCTTGCCTGGAGCCTCTGGTCCTTAACTTGGAGACTGCATCTAACCTCAAGCTGTTGCCTAAGCTGCAGATTTGCCTGTGCCAGTCTTGTTCCTTTCCCATCTTGACCTTGCCTTGTGGCCTGAACTTCCTGACTCAACCTTTGACCTGCCCTATCTCTACAGACTTGCCTGGTCATCACTGGATTGTCATGTACCCTGGCTGTCATCCCTGGGCCTGGCCCCTTCTCCTGGCTGGGGTCCTGCCAGGATGTCCCTGCTCAGTGAGGCCACTGCTGCTGCTGCCTCGCTGGCACCTGTGGGTCCTGGGTCACCTACCCTCGCAGGGCAGCCCAGTCCTCACTGCTCCCTGATAGACAAGGCTTGTACACACCTTCCAGAAAGCTCCAAACCTGAGAATAGAGCCAACGCTAAAACCAAACACAAGATGTATTCTCCCTTGCAAACACCTAACTGCGTGTGCATTCACCCCCCTGGTCTGTGATCAGTCCCAGAAATATGCCATTGGGAAAAGAAGTCGAGGTATAATGAAGAGTAAGGAGTGGTATCGTAAAGCTATGGTGGAATAAAGATGAGAGACCACATCTTTTATAGAGTGTCAATACTGCTGGAGAGAATAAACCAGTGCACACAGGGACTTTCTTCAGTTCTGGAACAGTCACAAAACCTCAGGCAAAATACAGGTAGGGAACAACTACTCAGAGTTTAAACCCTTTAAACAAGGTGAGAAAAAAGGGTATTGGGCATCTGTGAGGCACAGACACCTGACAGCAGGCAGGGCAGCAGAGAAGCTGTCAGGGCTGCAGGATGTAGAGAGTCAGCAACTCTGGAACAGCAGCACCGTATGGCAAAAATTATCTGTACTGAATTTATGATTTTTAATATGCAGTGAAATTATGTTTTTCTCTTCCTAGACTCATCTCTAGAAAGCAGCCCAAGATGAGACTGAGAGGCCAGAGCTGCAGTGACTGTGCCTAAATACATTCTCCTTGAAGGTAAGGAGTGTTTCTGTCCTTGACAGCTCTCTTCAGTTCTGACCAGCACCCATCTCCAAGATCACTGCTCCTGCTTCAGAACTGAAGAACTCATGACCTAAAGACTTGTCTTTCCTCTTTATCTCTCCAACAGCATCAATGAGAATGATAAGATTACTCCCTCCCACATCCCTGTTTCTGAGAGTATAAAGTTTTATATATATATATATGGTATAGTCTAACAAAACCTCTCTGACTCTGAACAGACTGTAAGTAGCAGAAGGGTGTACGCATCTACCTGCTAAAAATAATTTAAGTTTCTGCAGATTGCTTAGATAGCTGAGCCTATAAGCAAGGAGTAGGGAAGAGTGGGAATTAAAAAATAAACTATGGATCTAGAAACCGACAGTCTGCAGGTGAGATAGAGCTGTTTGCTTCTGATCATAGTGTACCTGGCCCTGTCACCTGGCTGAGTGAGTGGCACCTGCTTTGAAATCTGTTCATGATCTCTTTGCAGTTTGTGGCTGCTGCTGAATGATGCTCAGTGGCATTTTCTGCAGAGAGACTGAAGACTGATGGGGTGGTGTAGTCTGCGACTGTTAACTGCAGCTGAAGGAAGCCTGTCTATCTGTCTACCTGTCTGTGGTATTATTCTTCTTCCATTAAACAAGTGGTTTTAGCATGCAGGCTAGCCAGCTTGGCAACTTTCAGGGGCACAAGGTTAAAAATACTTTAAAACTTGAGAAAACATAGGCTCTTCTATTATGAAATCTCTCATTTGAAAGTAATAGTTCTTTGGGTTTGTCTGGCTTGTCTCTACAAATGATAGGAACTTATAATTCATCAAGAGAGTGGAAATGTCACCTGAACCTTGCTGAGGAATATGAGATCAGCACTAATATAAATCAATACAGGTTACTTTCCTGATTCATAATGTGTGTGTCAGGTTGCAATTCCCTTGGCAGAAGGCATCCTGCCCCGTATATTTATCTAATACTTGAATCACTGCCCAGCTCTGCAGAATATAAGATTTCCATTTAAAAGTAATAGTGAGTTTTGAACCCTGAGGCTTGTTCAGAGATCTCACATTGTCATTTAGGTGTATAGGTGTTTACATATGGTCGTATACATGTCTGAAGAAAACAGTCCTGCTGGTGATGGTGAATGAGCAGCACCTATTTCTAGGTCAGGGTCCATCACAGTCAGCAGGGGCAGTTTCCAGAAGGTTCTCATCCTTCATATGCTGATGCTTCACTTGTGCTGATGCTTCACTTGTACTGATGCCAGTGAGCCTTAGACACTAGGGCTGAGTCCTGCACCTCTTGTCACCTTTATGTTCTCTGCAAATATACCTTTTTAATATATATATATTTTTAAAAATCTGAAATATTGGTCAGTTGAGGGTAAAAAACATTTAAGCTGATTTAATTTCTTTCTCCACCTTTTTGACTAGTTCATATATGAGTGCTTCACAGAAGTTACACGGTTTGATAAATACCTTGCCAGAATCTCTATGCAGCTTTGAAGAGGACTAGTACTATCTGCAGTTCAAGTGCTAATTTAAGCAAACAAATCCAAAGCTATTTTATTCATATTGCGGGAAAAATCTTGTATGAGCCTAGTTAATTTACAGCCCAGAGTCTAAGGCACTGACTAAAAGTATAAGTCTATTATTTGATTTCAAACATTTGGCAAACCAGATGTGAATATAAAAAGTAAACAACTTTTCCAATTTCTTTCTTTCTGTGCCTCTACACATATGCTGTTAATTGCTCAATATAGCATTCATACAGTGATTTCTATCAGAATCAATAAATAGGCAGACAATTAGTGTGAAAAGAAACCTTTTCTGTTGTTTGCTTCATTAAAAATAGTAGCATTTTACTGCAGCAGAAGAAATATGTCTTGCAAATGTTATAGCTCCTACATACTTTGAGTTTACATATTGCACTGTTTCAAGCAACAAAAAATACTCTTATATAACTTCAGAAGTAAAACAAAGAGACAACATAAACTTGTCCCTTTAAGGGAGAGTCAGAAAAAAGCCCTCTATGTATTGTCACTTCCTGGGAGACCTGAGAAAATCACAGCCAAAGAACTCATACTTTATTCCTGGTCTGACAAGGCAGTGGAGGAAATATTAATTTCCTTTCCCATTATTAAACGCTACCATATTTCTGCCTATTGGAGAAAAACCATAGATGTAAAAGCAAGCACAAAACCCATCTGGTCTTCTTAAACCACAGTATTAATAGATTCTTGGAATACATTCAAATATCTGCTTGCTAAAATGCTCGCAGCAGAGAAAAGAGTTCCTGCCCTTCAGCTGTGGGGGGTGTAAATGACCATAGGAAAGTCTGTAGTGGATTTCAGTGCTCCAACTTTCTTTCTGGACAACATTTAAAAACATATGGGTACTTTTGAAAAATTTCCAGATGATAAATGGAGCCTACTCAGATGGCTTACAACTTAAAAATGACAGCGATTCTCAGCTGAAATACCACTGCACTGCTGATATGGAAAATTAATTTGTTCTGGTTGTTTTATATCAGGGGATTTCATGGTCTTGCCTCAGTTCTGCAGCAAGCCATCACTCTTGCATCTCATTCTGTATGTGTCTGGTCTCCCTCCTTTCTGGGAGCTGGTTAAGGTGCCATATGTTCCTTTCACTGTCTCTGGCTGGAGATGACCTTATCTATAATCTCTGATGTGTGACGATTTATTTCCATTTCTGTCTTTTTTTTCAAACAGACATTAATTCCTAGGTACTTGCCATCCTTGTTACTTGAGGGTTTTTATTTCTTTATAGGTTTGCACATCCCATCTTTTCTTCTGCCTCCAGCTTCTTCCATTAGAAGTATTCCAGTTTGGACATTTCTATCAAAAGTGTTCCTCAGGTTACCAACAATGATTCATTGTTGCAACTGTTAAACTATACTTTGCACTATTAAATAATAGGATATGGCATCACTGAAACTGAATCTGACCCTGTTTCACTGCAACCCTTTTCAGTATGTGCGGTATTACTTTAAAATGACTTTTGGTAATCTACTGAACTAAAGAGAAAAGATGACCAGCTTCATTGTGATCTGCTCAAACTTGTGCCACATAAACAGGAACCTAGAGTGTTTATCTAGATAAACGCCTCACTTGTCAATCAGCTGCTTAGCTAGGTACTCCTTTAGCACAGCTGCTCCAGAAATTGAGAATATTACATTGTATATTTTTGCCATCAACATAAACAAATCTATGAAAGATTTTACCCTATTTTTTTGTCATCAGAACATACTTTTTTTTTCTCCACTGAAGTCATATCACAAGCCTCCATAGTTAATCTGATATTGCAGAAGGTACAAGGCCAATACAAAATTTTAGTAACTCTTTTGTTTGCTTTTTAAATCCACACATAGCCTATACTTTTAAATACATTTTTCTCTAGTATCTTAAAGATCAGTGCTCTTCCGTCTTCAAAAAAAAAAAATAAATGGTGACATAGGGTTGGGATCTTGCACCAGAATTGGTCAAGTGGAGCTGGGCACCTCCTGTCCCAACCTGTGCTAATAGCTTTAACCTTGCAGGCTCTGCTCTTCAGATATATTTTTGGCAATCACAGTCCATGTTTTGTTCAAAACAATAATCTGTTGGGGTTTTTTTTATCTAATAATGATTTATCTGCCTGCCTTTTGCTTTTGTTCACTCACAGAGGCAAAGGCTTTCATGGCATTTCTTCATGGTTTTCTGTATATTAAGTATTGCCCTTGTTTGTGCTGCTGTTGCTAGAACCACCTGCAGGTCTTCCTAGATTTTGAGCTCTGCCACCTTTCTCCCCTCAGGGCTGTGCTTGTTCTCAGTTCTAAGTGGAAGATCGGAGTGTCTTCCACTCTGCAGATTTCTTCCTGGAGTGGACAACTTCAGTTGTCTCAGCATGTCAGCAGGCCAACCAAGATTTTGGATTACTGAAAAACTGGGAATGAATTTCCCAAGCCAACTCACTGTAGGAAAGCAGAGTAAGTTCGTATAGGTGCATAGCTTAGACGGGTTACATATTCCATTTTAGTTAAAAGACATCACACTCATACATTTCAAATACGTGTAGCGCATTGCTTAAGTCTTCATAATACAACTTTGTAGTAAACTTATTCTATCTAAACAGTGTCTGATGTGCATGATGTGTTAAAGAGTTTTTAGTTACTACAGGAAATGAGGTGATACTCCAAGAGGGCTTTTCTTCATGGACACTGCAGACTGAGATGAAAGCTCTGTCTTTGTATCTTCCTGTTGTCTTTTTTACTGTCGGATATTCAGTTGTCCCAGAGCTTACTGCTGCTCCATTCTTCCCATTAAATACTATTCTCACCTTTTGGTTGTTACCCAGCACTATTCACCCCAGGACCTACACATCCCAGAGCGAGCTGTGCCTGCTTCCCTTGCTTGTAGCATCCTCTTCCCATAGAGCTCTCTCTGGTGCCACTCAAAGATCACATCCCAGAACTACAGCACTTCAGCTGACGCTTTGTGTAAGTGGTATGACCCCTATCAGTGAGTACTTTCATACTAGCACTGTGCCATGTGTTGGCATCATTACCGGTAAGACAAAGCTGTGTCTACACTAGGACTTGTTCACCAACTGAGATTAAAGCTGCATTTTGCTGGCACTATTTCCAAATACGTTTTCCTGTATATTGGCAAAAGTAGGATTTTAATTTAGAACAATAAGCACCCTTGCATAAGCATAGCAAACAGAGCTAGTCAAAGTATGGTTTCTGCTGCTACAATTAATTTTGTAGGTGCCACCACACTGGCCAGAGTACCAGCTCAGAGCTCTGACTTTGATCACTGTATTTACAGGGGACACACTACAGAATATAACAGCAAAACCTGCTTATACCAGGGCATCTGATTGTCATTCACAGTTGATTCTACTATTGGTAATGACTGAAGCAAAATTAGGAGTGCTCTCTTGGCATGTTTTATCTAGCGGTATATACTAAAAGTAGGGCTTTTATGGGTACAGCATCTATGAATAATGATGTCTGCTGGCAGTGTTTTGTTTGTTTTAATGATTTGACAGTAAAACTTAAAAATAGGTTGTGCCTAAACTGCCTAATTTCTGTTTCTTGTCTATTAAAAGCACAGCATTGATGAGTTTGGGTTTCTATCGTTCATGGATAAATTAGATTTTTTAAAAAATCATAAAACCAGTGAGAGATGCCTTAGAAAATAATGTTTATATCGCTACATTTAAAGCCTCCTTTTCTTCAATTACACAAATGGTGTGAGACCCAAATCAACTGTTAAAGGTCTTTTAACAAAGACTAAAATTTAAATACTTGAGTCAACAAATGCTTTTTAATTCTGTGAACTTTTGAGGAGATTTTTACTGTATGTTTTAGCTTTTCTTACAGATAGGAGAGAAAGGAATTAGGGTGTTTAGGAATTTCAAAGTGCCTCATTGTTCTGAGGAAGAGATTTTTCTTTAGATTTGAGTTCTATTTTTAATGCCTTAACTGGCATTTTAATCTTCCTTGAGTGGAGACTACTTATTCATTACTAGATTTTTGTTTCAGACATTATTCCATAGCTTCACTTGGTACCAGGAAGCTTTATGATCTTTAATTGATAAATAGAAAAGGATGGCAACTTCTGACCTTTCCCCTTTGGGCAGATTGCCATGTCTTACCACGCCATTAGAGTAGAGGGCGTTAGAGCAATAGGCAGTTTTCTGAATCCAAATCTGAAGCTATGCTGACAGTACTTTTGCTCTGTCGTGTGACTCTGGAAATTAATGGTGGATAATTAATGGTGGGTGATTAATTGTGGGTAATGAATGGTGATGCCATTGTGCAATGGGAAAACTATGGTCCTGGAGAAGGATCACAGGCCAGCAGGAGAGCACCTGAAGTGCAAGATAATGGAATTCCGGCTAGTAAGCCAGCTTCTTGCTTGATTACCTCTCTGAAATGCCTGTACACCAATGCATGCAGCGTGGGGAACAAACAGGAAGCACTAGAGATGTGGGTGCAGTCACAGGGCCATTACAGAAACATGGTGAGATAGCTCGCATGACTAGAATGGTGTCATGGACAGCTATGTACATTTTAGAAAAGATAGACCAGCAAGGCGAGGTGGTGGAGTTGCTCTTTACATGCAAGAATGCTCTTTACATGCAAGAGCAACTGGAATGTATCGAGCTTTACCTAGGAGCGGATGAAGAGCGTGTTGAAAGTTTATGGGTAAGAATTAAGGGGCAGGCTAATATGGGCGACACTGGCAAAAGATGTAAAAAAGAACAAGAAGGCCTTCTTCAAGTATGTCAGTAGCAAAGGGAAGACTTGGGAAAATGTGGGCCAGCTGCTGAATGAGATGGGAGTCCTGGTGACAGAGGATACAGAGAAGGTGGAGTTACTGAATGCCTTCTTTGCTTCAGTCTTTACNGGAAGACTTGGGAAAATGTGGGCCAGCTGCTGAATGAGATGGGAGTCCTGGTGACAGAGGATACAGAGAAGGTGGAGTTACTGAATGCCTTCTTTGCTTCAGTCTTTACTGCTAAGACCAGGCCTCAGGAATCCCAACCCCTGGAGGTAAGAGAGGAAGTCTGGAAGAAGAAAGACTCTTCACTGATCAATGAGGATTGTGTTAGAGATCATTTAGGCAAACTGGACACCCACAAATTCATGGGCCCCAATGGCCTCCACCCATGAGTGTTGAGGGAGCTGGCTGATGTTGTTGCTATGCCACACTCCATCATCATTGAAAGATCATGGAGAACAGCAGAGGTGCCTGAGAACTGGAGGAACTCCAATGTCACTCCAGTCTTCAAAAAGGACAAGAGGAAGGACCCAGGAAATCACAGACCAGTCAGCCTCACCTCCATCCCTGAAAAGGTGATGGAACTACTCATTCTGGAGGTCATCTCCAAGGACATGGAGGAAAAGAAAGTTATCAGGAGTAGTCTGCATGGATTCGCCAAGGGAAAATGGTGCTTGGTCAGTCTGATGGCTTTCTATGATGGCATGATTGGCTGGGTAGATGAGGAGAGAGCAGTGGATGTTGTATAACTTGACCTTTGATGCTGTCTCCCATAAAATCCTTATAGGGAAGCTGAAGAAGTATGGGTTAGATGAGTGGACTGTGAGATGGATTGAGAACTGGTTGAACCGTAGAGTTCAGAGGGTTGTGGTCAGTGGTGCAGAGTCCAGTTGGAGGCCTGTTGCTGATGGTCTTCCCCAGGGATCAGTACTGAGTTCAGTCTTGTTCAACAAATTCATCAATGACCTGGATGGAGTGTACCCTCCGCAAGTTTGCTGATGACATGAAACTGGGAGGAGTGGCTGACACAGCAGAAGGCTGTGCTGCCATTCAGAGACCTGGACGGACTAGAGAGTTGGATGGAGAGGAACCTAATGAAGTTCAACAAGGGCAAGTGTAGAGAAATAACCCCATGCACCACTATAGGTGAGGGGTTGATCTGCTGGAGTGCAGCAATGTGGAGAAGGACCTGGGATTCCTGCTGGACATTAAGTTAGCTGTGAGCCAGTATGTGCCCTTGTGGCCAAAAAGGCATCTGGGGTGCCTTAAGAAGAGTGTGGCCAGCAGGTTGAGGGAGGTTCTCCTACTCTGCCCTAATGAGGCCACATCTGGATTACTGTGTCCTGTTCTGGGCTCCCCAGCTCAACAGAGACAAGGAACTACTGGAGAGAGTCCAATGCAGGATTCCGAGGATGATTAAGGGATTGGAACATCTATCTTACAAGGAAAGGCTGAAAGACCTGGGTCTGTTTAGCCTGGAGAAGGCTGAGAAGGAATCTAGTCAATGTTTATAAATATCTAAGGGGCAGATATCAAGAGGATGCGGCCAGTCTCTTTTTAGTGGTGCCTAGTGACAGGACAAGGGGCAACAGGCACAAACTGGAACGTAGAAAGTTCCATCTGAACATGAGGAAAAACTTCTTTTCTGTCAAGGTGATGAAGCACTGGAACAGGTTGTCCAGAGAGGTTGTGGAGTTTCCTTCTCTGAAGACTTTCAAAACCCTCCTGGATTTGTTCCTGTGTAACCTGCCCTAGGTGAACCTGCATTGGCAGGGGGTTGGACTAGATGGTCTCCGAAGGTCCCTTCCAACCCTTACCATTCTGTGATTCTGTATGGCAAGCACTCCCAACAAGAGAAACACTTGAGACTTCTTCATGCTAAGCCCATGTTGCTAGGGCTCTGAGCACACCAACTGCATTTGCAACCTCTTTCCCAACTCCTAGGGGTTTTGCTGCCTGTACTCAAGGCCAGCTCAGACAGGATGTTGCTCTGGTACCCTGGATCAAGGTGTTGTGAAAATAGCCAGCTTTCAAGAGCGAGCTATGGGAAGCCTTGCCTGGGTCCTCTGCTGTGTTCAAGCTCAGGCCCTTGCCTGTGGTCCTTCTCTGAGCCACACAGTAGTTATGCTTCGTCCTTGCCCGAGCCTAGTATGCTATAGCAGTGCCCAGTCTTGCATCCTGCTGATCCTGACCTTGCCTTGCCGACGGAGCTTCCTAGCTGCAACCTGGACCTGCCCTGTCCCTACAGACTCACCTGGCTGCCATCAGACTGTCAGCAACCCCGGCTGCCATCCCTGGGCCTGGCCCCTTCTCCTGGCTGGGGTCCTGCCCGTGGCTCCCAGCTCACCTATCCTTGCAGGACAGCCCAGTCCTCGCTGTTCCCTGGCACAGCTTGCTCGAGCAGGAGCTCTTCTTTAAACAGCTTTCTTCCTCAAGGATGACTTAGGTTGAGGAGCTCTGCCAGTCCTTTGAAAGCAAAGAAAGCTGCCCTGTGAGATTGGAATCTGAGCTTTTTATAATGCTCAAGCTGGATTAGGAATCTTGTTTAATTACTTGAGGGGAAATTTAACTAGCAGCTCTAAGCAGTTTGATTTCTCCTTTGCAAATCATAATGTTAAAAAGAAAGCATAAAATATGAGCAAGGTTTATTTTATTTTTAACTGCCATTTTGATTTCCCAGAAAGCACTCCCCATCAGACTCCAGGGTTTTTTTTCTATCAGAAAAAAAAAAAATTGGAAATTTTAAATATAATCATAAATTTTTGTTTGATAGCTGGGTTTCATATACAGGCACACTTACAGTATTTAGATTACAAAATTATTTCATCTTACATCCCCAAAACTAAATGGAAAACATTTTAAAAGGTTTCAATCCCAAGAACTCAAGCACTTTATAATCGTTGCTGAATTGAAGTTTGTAGCTTTTCCAGTAAACTATGAATTGTTCCTTCCCACTGCTATAAATAGCAAACGAGGAAAGGCTAGGGTCATTTACTAAAAGACGAATATCCTTTTATAATTAAGGGATTTGTTTTGGATTTAGCATCATTCCATGACCATCTAAGAAAGCTAAAACTGTGCTCCTGCTTAAATGGTGGCATATCCCATTCCCCACTACTGGCCACATTTTTCTCATGTCTCTCCTGTTTATCCTCGCTATCACTTGTTTGGCTGCCCAGTGAACTAGCTAATGACTTCAGCTGTACCAGACCAGTAATCAGCTGTCAGCCAGATTAGGTGCCTGATCGTGCTGAGAGGCTGTGTGAAATCCCATCCTTAGCAAATATATGTCATATTCCTAGTTTTGCTACAGACTTATTGTATGACCTTTAGCAATTCCTTCAGCTTTCTCCATTTCCAGCTGTGAAATTTAGATAATTATATTCCCCAGGCTTTTGGCACGTGAAGATTAATTTATTAATATGTATGAGATGTTCCTATCCTACAGCGATGAAAGCCATGGAAGTTCCTAGATCAACTCTTTTATATGTTTGAATTTTATCAATTCACAGCTACAGAAAGTTAATTCCTGCTAAAAGCTTTAATAAGCAAGACACCTCTACAACATCTTAATGATACTAAACTGGAGTTCAAAAGCAACAATAATCTTTAGTCCATTGCCATCTTCATGGTGACTGTATCCTAAATTTATTCACATCATCCTAGCGGAGACTATGATTCCTGCAGGTTCCAAAAGGCATTTGTTGCAAAAAGGCTGTTGCCAATGCACGAATGGCTAGTGTGGAAATATTCTAAGTGTATGTGCAGTTCTGAATTTTCAGTGTTTGAAATGTATAAGCACTGGTGTGCCATCATGACTTAGGTAGCGAGCCACCGGTGCTTATGGTGCTAGAATGATCTAGTAATTTTTAAGCTGGTGATTTTCAGGTTTTAGCTGGTTTGGTAGCAAAGCAAATTAACTGCAAAATGTGTTCTCATGGTCTCATCTGAAAGATTGGATGGGGAGGAAGCAAAGACTTAACTACCTTAACAGTGGTTCCTACCACGCAATGGTGTGACATTAAGGAATGAGCTTTATTGAGCCCGAAGCTGCATCTGCTCTCCAGCTCTGCAGAGAAGCTCACATAGGCTCCATTATTCTTTTAAGTGATGTCTTCAATATGCCTGTCAAAGCCCCCCACGTTCAGAGCGGTTGAGACAAACAAAGATGTGAGCATTTTCTGTATCTGTGGCCTGAAAAACAGGATGGACAAAGGAGAAAATACTAAAGAAAAAGGTTTGGTGTTTGCATGAAAGAGAATAGTCCTTCATTCTAATAAAGAGTCACTAATCACAGGGGCTTGTATAGTGGTGCTGCCTGTACTTACCAGAAAGGCAATGGAAGTTTCTATTGCAAGGACTGGTAACAGCTTGCGGTGCAGCATACAAGGAAATAATTAAAAGGTCCATTTGATTATATAACAATAAACTCTAGCTTAATTGTTACCAGTTCAACAATCTTTAATATCCAGAACACAAAATCTTCCTATCTGAGTTTAAGGAGTAAATTTGCTGAGTGGAACAGCTTGCAAAGGTTTACAAGGAGTGGAGGAGGAAAGGAGACAAAGGCATCAAAGCCTTCAAGCTAGGAAAAAAATAAAGGTGGTTTATTTTGTAAGGTCACTATCTTCTGATAGACATTAACTTCAGTGAGACTTAGTAAAAACATAGCTGACAGTGACTTCTGAATCAAAGGTTTTCCAGCGTCTTAAGATGCTTTTTGCAATGTGAATCACCAAGAAGATTCTCACGTCTTCTATGTGAGCAGAAGCTAACCTTAGCTGCAAGCTCTGAGGAAAGCACGCATTCTAGTGACAATAATGAGCATGTAACCAATTTAACTATACATTCACTAGAAGAGAAAGGGAGGTTGAAAGCGTTTAGTCCACTCTCATCAGCATCAGCTGCTGTTGTGTCAGCCTTCGTATCTCATTATGTCGTTTAAAGCCCAGCTGTCCCTCACTGCTACCAAATTAGAGGCTTTCAAACTTTACGTACATAATTGCAGAGAGCTGTGCTACACCATGCGATGGGCAGAACTGCAGTATTAGAGAGGATGGTTTTACTTCACTCGTTTCTCTGAGGTAGCAGTGATAGTAGAAATAAGAGTTCCCTTCTTGCTCTGGTTTAGTCTATACTAGGTTATATGGCTGTTTAGGTTGCCCCTGCCGCCTTTTCACTCAGGAAAAAAAGGAGTGAGTGGACGCTCTCCCTTGTGTGTGGTACTAGTACCACCACTGCTTATGAGCCCCAGTCCTCATGCTTGTCTTGGACTTCATACAGGTATGTTTATGTTTAAAGCTAATTAATTGGACTGAAATGTTATTGTAAGCACCAACGTTACTCTTGTCTAAATCCTTTAAACCTAGAAATGAAGTCTGAGTTATTTTGCTCTAAATGTTACCCCCGCCCCCCACCATCCACAGAGGTTACCGCTGGCGACTAGCAAAATATCTGAGCATTGGCTTCACTCTTCTCCCATGGTAGCCTGCAGGATTTAATTATTGCCAGTTTTGATTGCAGCCTGGCTATGTAAAGCCTTTTTTCACTTTGGAATCAATCATTTGGTGACTGGACTAAATGACCCAGACAGTCTCTTGGAGTCCTACGTCTTCAAGCACTGGGAAAGGCTAAACCATGTTCAGACAGGACCATTCTGAACTCTCTTCAGTTTGGAGAATAGTTATTTTAAGTGAGTCCTAGCTCCTTCTCTGGAATCTCCAAAATCTGCAGACTGCTATTCTTTTTGGAGTCTGAAAAGTCTTGTGGAAGAACTACCTACTGCCCGTAATGCTTTGAACATTCAGTACCGCAGGGCTCTTCTCCAATGTCTCCAGCAGGGGACCTGCTTTTCAAAGGCAGCTTGGTCTACTGGCACAGACCGACCGCTTCAAGGTCTTGCTGCTGCTTTCTTTTATCTTACCCCACTCTGAGGCTCTGATATTTTTTCTTGAGTTGTGCCTGAATGCACGGAAGGTTTCCCACAGGTCCCACTGTTTACAGAATTGCTATCCTAGAAAGATCTCCCTGTAAAAGCTGTTCATTTCAACAAATTGCAGAGTGCAGGGGCACTCTAGAAATTCCCAAAGTTGTAGGATTAGTGGGGTAAATCAGGACAAAAATTACAATAATGGTATCTAAACCAGCAGTTTAGACAGTGATATGGCAGGAGCCTCGCAGCAATTCATGGCTCAGGAATTAACCACCCCCTACCCCCCTGCCACCACCCGCAACAACTGACTACAGATGGAGAAGCTGGCTGTTTTCCAGCAGTAGTGAGTAACCCATTTTTCTGTGCTGATTGATTTGGCCTGTGCTATTGCTGTCTTATTTTTTTTTCATGCTATTGCTGGCAGAAAGGTCTTCTCTACTAACAAGTTTGTCTAGTCTTAGGGTTAAGCTTAATATTGAATGACAATTTAATACTTCCTCTTCCAAGTCTTGCTGACCTTTAGTTTTGTGGCAGATAATTTCTAACGTGTGTATATTAAAGTATTTTAGTCACCTAGCTTTTAAAATCGAAGTTGAGAGGAATCATTAGTTTAGCACAAAACCATGCAATATTTTTTCTACTACTAGGAGTACTAGTAGTACTTGAAGTTCTGGGGCCTGAGCTGTGGGCCCTGAGTTGGGGTTGACCTGTGGGTGAGTCACAACCTAGCAAACTTCTGTTTCCTATTGGCTTCATGTTCCACAAGCAGAACCTGGCCCACCTGTGTCTCTGCCCTCACCCAGGTGGTTGTGGTTGGGGGTGAGACCAGGGCTATATCAACCAGGAGCTGATCAGTTGGAGGAACTTCCTGTTGGAGGTGGTTTCTGCTGGGGCTGGCTGCATCTTGCTGAGCTCTCTTGGTGGTGTCCTTCCATGTGAAGGGCCACTGAGGGAGCCAGCTCTGTCCATTGTGTCCAGCAGGTGATGCTGGCACCACAGTGGGCAGCAGAGGAGCTGGGCCCACAGGAACCTGTGGCAGGACTTTTTGAAAGAAGACTTTGGAGGGGATGTTGCCGAGTTCAGAGCTGGCCTCTGTGATCAGGCAACTGATGGCAGTGTAAAATGATGATGGCTGAACTGGCACAACAATACTGAGCTTAATTGTTGCTTGTGAGAAAATGGGAGTTCAGTGAACAAATTATTCCATATTTGC
This sequence comes from Eurystomus gularis, assembly GCA_013400335.1. NCBI lineage: Eukaryota > Metazoa > Chordata > Aves > Coraciiformes > Coraciidae > Eurystomus > Eurystomus gularis. The sequence continues at coordinate 61,343 of VZZY01001901.1, read as the reverse complement.
AAGTTGCTGATACACCTTCTAATGAAATGTTAAGCAGTGTTGAGTTTATTCTTCCCCCAGCTTTCTCAGCAACACAGCAAAACAGAGATTACTTGCTTTCCTTTTTTGCAATAATCTTCCATTAATTGAAAGTCTTCACTGAGTAGGCTACACAAAAAAGTTTAGTTAGTAAAAAAGGGCTATCCTGAACTGATCAAGGACTGAATCAAGTACCTAACAGGTTGTGTTATATGTATCTTTTCATGACTTTAACTCACAGTTCTTCATACTTCCTAACAATTTATGAGATTCAGTTCTGCTTTTAATCAGTGCTGGCTTTGAAATCCTTCCTGTTCATGTATTTTCATTATTAGTTCTAATTACCTTAAATTCCTGCTGTAGCAGGAAGTAAGATTTTTAAATCTATGGAAATCTTTTCTTACCACTCCTCCAGATCTCCATAAATCTTAAAATACAAAGCATTCAAAGTAGAGGCAGGACTGGAGACTGCACAAATAACTATTTTCTAAATAATTTCATAGTGAGTAAAATCTTTCTTATAGCATACAAACACTGACACCTCTAAGAGGGTGGAAAGAAAAAATTATTATGCACTAGTATTAAGAGCAGAGTTTCAACTAACCACAGGTTTTTTTCAATCTCATCTTCTATAATGAGAGCCAGTACAGAAGTTTAATTATGACTTTGCTTTGAATATTTGTCTAAATCACTTGGTTCCGGTTAGCTAGGCGGAACATTTCTCGACTGTGCAGAGTCCTCTTGGTGGCATGAGCTGAAGTGACGCGGTGCTGCTCTGCTGCCCTTCCTGGAAGGGGGCACTCATGTCAAGTGGTGACTAAGCCACTGTGCAGCACTGGATCCCTCATCACTGATGAAAATAGTTTGGTTTTTTTTCCTCATCTCCTCAAATTTGAATACAAGTAACCTCGCAGCAGCACTCTCCACGGAACACTCGTGCTGGAGGACTGTGCTCCAGAGATGCCCGTGTGCTTGCTACCGGCCTGGCAGGTGCTTTCCAGCCCCCGGCCGTGCGAGGTGTCTTCCTTCCAGCCCTTCCCCGGCCCCGCTCAGCCCGGGCGGGGGTTCTGCCGGCAGGGCCGCGGCCTGCACACGCTCAGCCCGCCGCCTCGCAGCGTTTCCAGCCGCGGAGAGCCCCTCAGGGCGCCGCGGGATGAGCGGGAAAGGAAGATGGCCGGAGATGCAGCCCGCCGGCACGCAGGTGACGAGGCAC
>VZZY01001901.1:21211-59247 GCA_013400335.1 Eurystomus gularis | reverse complement strand
TACCAGCTGCTGCTTCGATTACTCTGCATTTTTCTGGTGGTTTCATGGGGGAGGTAAATCTCACCCTTAGATCTGCTACTAGCGTACTGACTTCCTTTTGTTTATATATATATATATAAATGTGTATATATATATATGTATAAAAATTCTTTTCTCCTTCACCGTTTAATCTTGCCCCCGCCACTGTGTGCCCTTCGGCCCAGCCGCCCGTGCCCGCCGGTGGCACGCAAGGCCAGTGGGGGATTACACGGCTTCGCTTCACCTCGGCCAACCTGCTCTTGTCCCCGTTTGCCGTGTGAGGTTTGACTCGTCTGTGGTCCCCCTGCCCATGGCCCTGTGGGTAGGGGGCTTCCTTGGGATGTGCCTCAGTGCCCCGTTCATGTGTCCAGCTAATGCAGATCAGATGTGTGCAGTCTCCATCCTCTATGTTTGGACTGGATTGTTTTGAATTTTGCTGTGTGAAGAGGTGACTGCAGTTAACAGTACGTGTGATGGAAAGTTTTTCCTCTCCTGACCTAGATGTTGCTTGTTGTTAATAAACTATTTCGGGAAAACTAGCTCTTATTTTATGTAACATTTTAAACCTGCAGCAAATACTGCAGATAGCAAAGGCCAGCTCTGGGACTGTGATTGCTACTCCTTATGAACGAGGCCACTTGAATGCAAAAAATCCAGGAGTCTTGCCTGCTGATGCTGTTGGTTATCTTCAGTATTACGCACCAATTGCAAATTGTCATCAGGCCCATGGCAACCAAAGCTACATGTTACTGATCTGAGTTGCAAGTTGTGTGTACTTAGCTTTGTCATTGAGCTTTTTATTTTCCACAAGCAGAAACAAAATAGTTGAGAGAAGTACTTCTTCCTTAAAATGGGAAGGCTTTCTGTTGACCCAGGTGGTGCCTTTGTGTTTCAGTTTGCACTTCCTAGGCTGTGAGAAGGACCTAAGGGAGAATGATGGTTCAGGTATTCAGGTCCTTGGAAGTGGCTGGCCTGGACCAGAATGGTGCTCAGCAGCAAGTGAGTGCTGCCAGTAGAGGCCCCCCATGAGCACGGGTTTACTGGCTAGAGGACTCTGTCTTGGAATCATAGAATGGTTTGGGTTGGAAGGGACTTTAAAGATCATCTAGTTCCAGCCCCCCTGCCGTGGGCAGGGACACCTCCCACTAGACCAGGCTGCTCAAAGTGCCATCCAGCTTGGCCTTGAACTCCAGGGTGGGGGCATCCTCAGGGGACATCTTCTCTGGGCAACTTTTTCCAGTGTCTCACCACCCTCAGAGTAAAGAATTTCTTCCTAATATCTGATCTGAATCTACCCTCTTTCTGCTTGAAACTGTTACCCCTCGTCCTACCCCTACACTGCCTGATAAAGAGTCGCTCCCCACCTTTCTGGTAAGGCCTCCTTTAAGTACTGAAAGGCTACTAGAAGGTCTCCCAGGAGCCTTATCTTCTCTAGGCTGAACAACCCCAAATTGTCTTACTTGGTCTGGAGGATGGATCTAAATTAGCCAAGTGGAAGCAATTCTGCTAGCGTAGGCTGTATCTTTGCTGAGGAGTAAATACCTCATCTAAGGTAAAAAAGGCCTTGAAGGTGTTGGATTAATCCTTGTGTAGGGTGTGACACGAGTCATACGAGTTATTTAAATAGTAGTTATTTCTGTTACAGTACCTGTAGAATGCCTGGAAGAGATTGTCATTTAGAAACTCCTTTCCACTTAAAAGCTTGTATCTTTTGATGTGTAACATGTATTTCTAAATATTTATACATAATCATACATCCTACAGGTGAATGCTAAATCAGGGTAGCAAATACCTATCTGTAGAGAAACTTTACTGCTAGTTACCTCTGGTGCTGTCAAATGTTTATATTATTTAACTAAAGTGAATGCCTAGTGAGGAAATTGAGGTCAGGTTATTATACTGAATCAGATTCTTGGACACACTGAACTTGTCTGACTTTAGCTGAACTGTCACTAAGCTTAGTTTACTTACATGACTCTCAAACTCACTGAGATTTGTTTGGCACCACTTGACTTAAAAATCTTGTGCTTACTCAAACATGCCTTTTTTCATTAACAACTTGTATTTCTTGTCTTGGCTTATAGGAGACCCACTATGAAATGAAATTCAGACTTGATATTAATAATAATAGTAAAAAACCAAACAAACATACTCTATGCCACTTCCTTTGAAAACAAATCCCTTAAAAATTCTGTGCATTTGACCAAGCGTGGACATAATTTTGGAGATTTTGGATGAATGTTGTTGGCTTTTAATGTGCCTATTAAGGGACTCTTAAAGCATCTTTTTATACCTAAGGGGGGGCAGAATGGTAGTCTGAACTTGGTTCAGCAGCAGTTTATATCCCAGCCATGCAAGGGTTAATTGCATTTCGAATATGAGTAGTTACTACTTGCTGAAACAAAGCCCTTCACCTCTGGAAGGCACTACCTACCTCTCCCTGAGTAGCTGGGTAGTCTTCAGGGACAGGTTCAGTTACAACAGCCCTTTGCCAGTTAAAAGAGAAAAACCAGAACAAATTGAAGCATATTTGTGGGCTTAGGAGGAGGAAAGGTACGCAGGGTGAGGTACACCACCAACAGAACAGGCTTTATATTGTACGGTAACTGAAACACAGATGCAGAATCACTTCAATGGCCTGCTTTAGGGGGCACGTTAGAAGTTTTGGTGGTGATTGTAAAATGGAAATAATTTAGTCACGTGGGCTGTTTTCATCCTGTGCATTTATCAGGTTGGAGAAGTTCTGCTCTTTTTCTGTGTGAGAACATGAACTTTTCTTATTGCTCATCTGTGTCTAGCCAAATGCTATTTTGAAAACTAAAGCCACATGATACTGATTTCAAATGATACAGCTTTTTTTCCTTCTCTGTCCAGTGTTTCTGTTGTGACAGATGGTAAATTCAAGTGCCTGTTAAAGAGAAATGCTGGCTTTAAGGAGTGCTTCTTAGGAGATATTATTCCATGTTTGCTTTATTTTTAAGGTGGCTAGCCAGCTCTTTGTAAACTTTTGGTGTGCAGTTTCAGGATACATTTAATCTGCTCTAACAGGCAGCTGTTGAAAGGATCGCATTGATCTGACTGAGAACTGGTTCTTCTTCTGGGTTAGTTTTCAGTTGGATCAGGTTTCCTGTTTGACTTGCTGCGTGGCTGCGTGATTGATAGATCTGATGCAAGGAAGAGACTCTTCCTATTAATGCCTATATAAAAATCTTTTCTGGAGCAGGAAGAAACCATTCTGATTGCTGTCTGTAAATGTATAGGTTAGAGAGTTAAGAGAAGGGGAAATTCTTACATTAATTCAGATTGATACAGACTGTCCATGCGTGTACCCATTTGGAAGTTAGAAAGGGGATTCTGAACTTAGACCAGGAGGATCCAAAGCAACCTTTCAGTAGGAATTAAAGAAATTAGAACTGTAAATGCTATTAAGGGACAGACAGACAGAGATCTCCCAGGTCTTCACTAAATTAAATCAATGATTATAATGCATTAAGTTAAAATGTGCGGTGGATTTTAATGTATGTGCTGGCGTTTTTTTTTGTAAGCTGCATATGACTTAGATTAAAAAAAAGCTAATAAAAGCAATACTGAGAGTTGATCTTACTCAGTTAAAATTGTGCTTGTACCTTTCAAATTGTAATGAGCCCTAAATCACATGGGTGAGACAAAGCAGCACTAAATCAAGGTTGTTTTTTTGTTTGGGGTTTTTAGTTTGTGTTTTGGTGTGAGGTTTTTTGGGTTTTGCAGTTGTTTTGTTTCTAAAAAAGTTCCTTAAATTGATGTGAATGGGGGACTTTGCTGTATTTTTGGAAAACTACATCGAAGTTGATGCTCTTCTGCTAGTTATAATGATGTTTGTCAGTCTGTGTTGATAATTGTGGAAGGAAGATTCTGTTATGGAGAAGCAGTGGATTATCTCATGATTAGGCTGGGCACTAGCTTTCATTATAAAGTTATATTTTCATCTCTCCTGCTGTGACTGGCTTGGAAAATTAATTTGACTAGAGAACAGGAAGAATTAATTGGAAAATAAGGGTTACTGCTTACATGGTGGATTATCTATATTGACTGCAACTCATTAAAAGAGCTGCCTTAGTTGAACTGAGGTTTTTGTCTAGTTTTGCCTAACTTTGGGCTCAAAAATATCGTGTGTTTTGATTGCCTCCTAAGGCACAGTGTTTCTCAGTCAAATGTGCTGGGATTTTGAGTATGTCAGGTTACCGTTCGAGACTGTTCCGTTATTTTATAGTTCTTATTGTAAGCGGCCTGTGAGCCACTCTAGAGTTAATGGCTCTGGGGTCTTTGTTGGTGTTTCTGTGGAATGTTATTTACTTTTTTTTCCCTCCCCTGATGCACATGTGTTGCTAATGGCTCTTTGTCTGACAGAGAATAGACTCTCCTGTATTTCTTGTTATCAGCGATCTTTGACTCTGCAGAGAGGTCTCTGATTATGATGCTCAGGAGCTGATGTTCAAGTCTGTAAGCATGGTGTATGCTTTTTTGAAAAGCTCCTTTATAGCTAGAGGTAAAATTACGGTTCTGTGTTGCTCTGTTAATGAGAGGCTTGTGTCTCATTCACACTTTCCAAAATTTCTTACCCCTGTGCTCAATCAGGATTCTTTTATCTGAGTGGAAAAAAACAGTTGAAGGGCTTTCTTTTGTAGTAGCTTTTATGTATATGCTGCAAATTAGATCAAACTGTGCTCAGTGAAATACTAGCAACTAAAGCTGTGGTAAACTTTGATATTTGCTTATGCAGAGATTTATTTCATACCCCTGTAATTCTTGCATAAGAAGCTGCATAATTTGGTGAGTTACACTTAACACTACCTAAGATCTTTATACTAAAACTTTGTGTAAAAAGGAAGATGTGCCTGCCTTGATTCTGCTCCAAAGCAAATTATATTGCTTACTAATCTTAAAAGGTACCCCAGCAGCTGAAGCGCATTGTACATGTACATATTAAATATAGCCTTCATAACATAAATCGTAACTCAATAGGTATGTAGCTTGACAGAAATAGTTTATTATTTTGTAAATTAAAATGTTACATTTTGGGAAATAATTGGTCAAGATTTTCTGTCAGCTAATAACCATTGGAAGAAACTGTAGAAATGTTAAATCCGTATTTTGTATTTGTATAAGGAGTGGTTTTTAATTTGGTTGTCAGCGTGAAGATAGTCATGGTGCAATTTAAAAATACCTTGTAGAACACTCACAGCGCTTTGCAGCTAATGAGGCTGTGCAGAGCTCATAGTTGTTTATTACTCACCTTGTCTCCACATGATAGTAATAGTACTGGGGAAGGGAGCACTGTCTTCGCTTTTTTGAATGAAGATGAACTTCTTGCACTAGATATACCTAGATTGGAGACAAGACTGTGGTTTCCATTGCTTCTAAGAGGTTAGGCTTTGTAAGTGATTCAATGATCAAACTTTGTTATATGATGTAGTGACTTTTAAAAATAATTTAACCTGTGCAATTGGAATTTGGACTTGTAAGGAAGAAGATTAATTATATTTTACAAGAACCTCAATGGCTTGAAAATAAAGAAAATCATGCATATTTTGTTTTGGGTTTGTCACAATTACAAATAACCAGAAAATAAAGCTTGTTACAAAGTTAATTTGTTAACTGGAAAGGTAAAGGAGCATGTAATCAGCACATCAGGCAGCTGGCTGGTACTATGTAATAACTTACAGAAAGTATGCTATGCTTTCCAGCTCTTGGAATCAGCCTACCTCCTTTGTGCTTGGCCCTCCTGTCCCTATGCTTTCGTTCTCCCCTTATTCAAGTCCTTCCTACAGATAAGGTCCAAACCCTCTGAGACGTGGAAAGTCTTGGCTCCACAGGAGTACTTGAGTGCTGGAAGAGCATTCATCGGTTCTGCTGGTAAGCATGTGGAAGTTTGAAGGGATAGTGTGATTTTAATTCTCGCTAAGCCTTACAACAGCAAGGCTTTGCATCTTCAAAGTGTAACCTCTGCTTGTGACCAGCATGGAGTACCTTGCTAGCAGGGTCCAAGTTCAGACCTGGGAGAGCAATTTTAGGTTGGGTCATGTGTTGCTCTGAAACAATTTTAGAACTGGTTTAATTTTTTTGCTTTTTTCTTCAGTGAAGAATCAGTTTCCCTTAGTTCAGAGACCAGGTTTGTTTGTTTTTTTTTTTTTCTCCGGCATCAGCTTGTCAAATGGAGCTTCTCTTTGTTAAATGGAAACAAAACCACATCTGTTCTGACTAGCTTGAGGGCCAAAACCAGTGAGTTCCCCACGCAGAGGAGATGTGGGTGGCTGATACAGTGGCTACATGTGTAGGGCGTATTTAATTTTTGTGTGATGCTTTTGATTCTCTCTTCTGCTTTCCTTCCTTCCAAAATAATTCGGAACTGTAAGGCAGCAGTAGGTAGAAGCTGGTTTTATTTCCAGTAATAATAGCAGTTCTTGGTGTTTTAAAGAATGGACCTTAAAAGTCAAGTTAAGTTAGTTACTCTTGTTAACTTCTTGAGTTTGCTGAAGTCACTGGGATAATGCTGAACAGCAGCAGAGGAGCAATTTGCTTGCAGAACTTGGAAGATAAATATGTCACTAGGAAATTTATTGGTGCCCAAAATTAAAAGCGAAATTTAGTCATTCCCCCCCTGCAAAAGGAAATCAAACTTGACAGAAGTTGATACCTCTTACCCTGTATAAATTAAATAATTAGCCTTTTTGAATGAGTGGATTTTTTATTTCTACCTTTTGCAGCACAGCCTTGCTGGTAGGATAAAATCTTGAAGAGCTCGCTAGATTTCGCTGTTTCTTGCTAAGTTTGAAGGTCTCCAGGTGTGCATAAGAGTCACATGGTTGAAGCTTGTGGGTGTAAGAACATCATCATCCAGCAACGGCAGAATGAAGAAATGCTGGTATACAATCCTTGAGAGGATAATTTGCTTTAAAACTTTTCTTCTTCTTCCTTTTATCAGTCTCTGTATGCACTGTGCTACGTTCTGTGTGGTTGTGCAAGCGCTCTGTAATTGAAGTAATTGGTACATGTTGAATGCTTGTCTCTTGCCCTCCTTCATGGGGTTTGGCTGCTGTTCTCCTCTCTTGCCTACCCTAGGGTTATGTGGTGGTAATACAGCTTTTCCTTCTGTCTGCCACCTGCTTCCTCCGGCACAGTGCTTCTGCCTGGAGACCATGCTGTGGTATTTAGCATGTGCCTGGTGGACTAGGAGCCCTACACTAAAAAGATGTGAACCTTTGCCCCTGCCACCCTGGGACAGAAAACTTAGTACTGAGGAAAAACAGGGAGAGTATAGAGGGAGAAACAAGCCATCATGTGGTACCTGACAGTGCAGGAGGAAACTATTCCTGAAACTGCTGTCAAGTCAGAGTTACTTTATGAGAGCTGGTTGCCTTTCAGGAGAGAAAAGATAGTTGGGGGATGACAATAAAGGGGGAAAAGCTTAATCTTTATGGGGAAGTGTGTGTGCTTCCTGGCATTTAGGTAGACTTAAGTTGACTGGTAACTGTTTTGTAGAAAGTTTCCATGACAATGGTGAGATGCTGGTAATGCTGGTGAAGGTGGTGGGTTTTTAGAGTACTACTGAACAATTCCCAAATGTGATTTTCCTGGGTTGCTGTTTGCGACAGTCCTGTAGCTCACTCCCAAGAGAAACTCAGTGAAAAGTTTGGATGCTGTTAGCTGAAGTATTAAGTTTGTGGCATTGGTGGAGTAATATTTCCAGTCCTTTTGCTCTAGGTATTTAAGTATGTGACTTTACTCAACAGTTTGGTGAAACCCCTGTATGATAAATTAGCTGTCTTCATTAGTCCTTTGTCTTTATGATTAGCACTTTCTAAATCATTTTATTAGCCTAATTATTCCTGTGGATGTCTAACTGCCTCTGAGGTATTCTGATCAGAAGTAAAACATAGGTAAAACTTGAGGATGTCCTGTAAAGCTGATACAATAATAATATTGCATAACTTTAAGCTGAGCTATGTAACACACTGAAAGAGAAACAAAGACTGGAAGCAGACTGAAAATTGAAAGCTTTTTGTGATCCTAGTCATGCTTTCGGAAGTAGTGTGAACTTAAACATCTTGAAGGTCAAGATCAATGTTGAAGGTCTGAGGGTTTTCTTAATAGGAGCAAATTATTATAGATCTTAAGCAAACTATATGCCAAGTGTACCTGCTTCAGGGTAGTGGTACAAAAATTGTTCATTTAACAGACCAGAAAAATGTTGTGTATGTGTGATCATGGATCCTGTCCTGTAGGGGTAATATGGACAAGATCTTAAGCTTGACCTATTGCTTTAGATTTCTGATAAGAAACATACTCAGAATCATAAGGATCCCAGTTCAGTTATAAAGTTGCTTTTCCCTTTTAATTTCTTCACTTTGAAGACATTTTATTACAGAGACTGGATTTAAACTTATAATATATTCCTGTTAGTGTTTTGTACCTCCAGCCTCTGAGCCACTTCACACTAATAATAGGAGCTTCATTAGAATTAGATTGGAATCACCTGATGAAAATTTAATGATTGATAGCATTCGTATTGCTCCAGCTCTTCCACTGTTTCAGGAGAAGCAGGATGAGAAACGTAAGTTTTTAGCTTGTAGTATGTGGCCACGGTGGACTGAAATTCTTGCGGGCATGTTTTATTGGGGTAAACTAGCTGAAGATGCTTTGTAGCTCAACACTGCAGTATGAATTAGAGATCTTCATGACAGTGCAGCAGCAATGCTGCCTTTGTTTTGGTAGATTGCTGTTCTTCATTCTTGGAAGAGAATGATGCACTATTGGTGACATCCGGAAGACTTGGAAAATACTGCATTCATTATATTAGAGTTGTTCCAAGTGTTTACTTTCAAACTAAATGAGAAACAATAAAATATGCCGACTAAATCAACACCAGCATTTGTTTATAGCGCTGCTTCAGAAGTGAACAGTAATTCTCTTCTAACAGCTTTTTTTCTAGGCAGGGAATCTAGTTCAGCACAACAAATCTTTGCTTTATCCTTCTTGTATAAGTTGGAGTTAAGCAGCATTCTGTGGAGTTCAGATGATACCTTGGTAAGCTAACTTTTGATCCCACAGTGAATGCCAGATACCAAGTTCTCATGTAGTTCTGTGGAGCCATTTCCAGTCTGAGTATTGCCTTTCAGCCGTCAAGATTTGTATCCGTATTGAGTAATGGTTTCTGTATTAATGAAACAGGGAACATTAGATGATCGCAATCCATGTTTCTTTTCTGAATATGTTTTAACTAAAAATTATATCTTGCAGTATATCTCAGGGAGAAAAATATCTGGCCATGTAACATAATAAAGTCTTTAAAGATTGTAGTAGAATGTATGATAGGAAAGAGGTTTTGTTTGTATTTTGCATTTTGTTAGGAAGAACTGGTTTTGTATTAGAAGAGTGCTGGAGAAAGAAGTTTCCTTACATCTGTGAACTTTGAAGGAAAAGGTTTATTTGTGAGGCAGTGTCGTGCACCTATAGTTGGTATGATAAGATGCTATTGCTGTTGTAGAATATGATTCAAATTAACTGCTAGGTTAACTTTTTTCTTCCTTAAAACAAAATGGTAATTTATTTTGATTTTTCTTTTCTCCTTGTAGATTTCTGTTGTGTAGACAGCTGTAGCTCAAAATAGCAGTTTCTTCTAGATACATTATTACTCTAGGGCTTTTCTTTGTGGCCTTCTGAAAGCTCACAGCTGAGTGAGGTTTGGACAGACAGGTAAGAAGGAAGTAGGAAACAGTAGAAACCTTAGCCCTGCTGGACGTGTCTCAGCTTGGACAAACTAAACCTGTTCAGGGAGTCACTCTTAACAGAGATTTCCTCAGCTTTGTACTTCTGGTGTGAGCCTGCAAAACTTCGGCATGTCCGTGGCCACAGAGGTGATTAAGGGATTGGAGCATCTTTCAGTTGAGGCTGAGAGCTGGGACCATGCAGCCTCTAGAATGGAACGCTCAGGGGGATCTTATCAATATGTATAAATACAGGATGTGAGGGAATGAAGAAGAGAGAGCCAGATTCTTCTCAGTAGTGCCCACAGACAGGACAAGAGGTGATGGACACAAATTAAAAAGAGTGAATCTCAATCTTAACACAAGAAAACTTTTACTGTGAGGGTGATCAAACATTACAGCATGTTGCCTGGAAGGGTTGTGGAGTCTCCATCTGTGGAGAGGCTCAAACTTGGCTGGGCAACCTGCTTTAGCTGACCCCATGGGTGCAGTGGGATTGGACTAGGTGATTTCCAGAGGACACTTTCAACCTAAATGATTCCATTTTTCCATGGTTTGAAATGATTTTTGGTGGTATCTTTGTGTGAAAACAGCAGAAGAATACTTGTCTGGGGCTTTGTTCTTTCAAAGAGCATCTGAAATTTAGGAAGCAACTGACGAAAGTGTCCCTGCTTACTGGCAGATGTGGAGAATTTTTGTGGATTACAAATGGGTTCCACATTGGAATTTCGTTGGTATCTTAACTATGTCTATATGTTTCTGGTGAAATGGGAGCAGGTAAGGGAAGTAGTTAATGTTGAGGCCTCTGCAATGTGTTCGGGTTTGGAGTTTTACTTTGAAAAAGATATATACTAGTTCCTTGGAGCAGACATCCTAGCTGTCCCTGGTTTTTGAAAATATCCAAAGACTGCTCTGAACCATTACATCTTTCGGGGGTTAGAGCATGTTTCTGCTAGAGCAGGACTTCAGTTCAGGTTCCTGCAAAAGGAGTTTATTTTGCACACACAAGAGCTGCTCTGCAAAGCAAGAAAAGCTCCATGAAGAAGTATAGAGAGGATATTCACCTCAAAACTGCCCTATTTGCTCCAAACCAAAATGCAGATGTATAGGCAAACCAACTAAGTGCAGGTTAGTGCTATTTTTTAAAATTTCCCTCTAACTTTAATAACTTTTTTCTCTTTTGGTTATTTCTCTGTTTTTTTTCTGCTGTCTTGAGAATTTAAATTTATCTTGTAACTGATGGGAGGCTTTGCTCTCGAGTAAGAACTGCACCCTGATATGTGTATTGCTGAATTGCGTTGTTGGTCTTTTTAATACTTGAAGCATGGCTATTAAGATTTTCCTATGAAACTCTTGTGTTGACTGTTCACTCTAGGATAAAACTCTAAAACTTATGAAACAAGAAATTAAAAATTTTGTATCCAAATGGAAGAATGATGTCAACTTTCCCTTTCTCTTCTAGATAATCTGTGTTGGTTTACATTGAGATTTATTACCCAATGTTCTTTTGTTGTGCAGCTGACTGAATGATAAGGAAGTTTCTTTTAGTAGCTTTTCAAATGAGTGTAGGATAAGAGGTCCTTTTTGTAGTGCATGTGTATGTGTGTTTATGCTTCTTCAGATCAGTGAAGGAAAAATGAAATGCCTCAGCTGGTGTGCTTTCTGGAAGGCTAATTAGGTAGAGGATCTCTCAGATTTCTTGTAGAAACTCCCTCTTCTACAAAAGTGCTGGATGTTTTGCTTTTTCTTTTTGATAACAGATAGTATGAAGTCTGGGGTTAAAAAAAAAAAAGGCATTTAAGAAAGTATATTGTTAGTGATGATATGAAAAATAAATCTTTGGATTAACCTGGTAAGAACAAATTTATTGTTCTCCCAAAATGTGAGCAAAATTCAGCTAGTTTTATCAAACCCTGTAAAAACAGAAGCTGTCAAGAACTCTTACACATACTGGAGTTGGTTTTGTGTATGTAACAAGAGTGACAAGAAAAAGTTTAAATAAAAACATTTACAAATGAGACCTTTTAGGTCATTGATTTAGCATATTAAAACAGCAAGAACCTGTCTCTGTTTTACATATATGTTCTCTCTTGTATGGCTTTTGGTTCTGTGAATTTCATTGCAAGTTTTCAGTACAACTGTAACTAAAAATATCCAAATAAAGATGTTTACATTGTTACCTGAAAATCTGACCTACATGGTGAGGATGAAGGGATAATACAACCAACAAAATGCATTTTAGTATTTTTAATGAATGCTTAAACCAAGTTGTGTCCTTCACTTCAGCTATTCTTTGTGCTTTTTGTTGGGAAAATGCAGAATGACTAGAGATTCGTTGTATTCATTCACGTTGAGTATAGTACACCCACATTTCTCATTATCACAGAACAACCCCAGTGTGACTGTACAGGGGTGACTGTACAGGGGTGACTGTACAGGAGGAGCCAACTCCTGCGTGCAGCGTGCCAGCCGGCTGGCTGCGCAGCGCAGCTGTGCTGGCAACCGTGCTGCAAGAGCGGCGGAACTGGGGGGGGAAAAGCCTGCTGCAGGCTCTTTGGCTGCTGCTTTTTCTGTTGCTTCTTCCCTAACAAATTTGCGCTGTGAGTGAAGTTGGATTCTTTTTTGTTTCGCAGGAAGCCGCTGCAGATCTGATTACAAAAGTAATGTTAACTGGAAAAGGGCTCAGGTTCCCCAGAGCTTTTGCTCCCCCTCTTCTGTCTTGTGAGCTAGTTTTAACAGGTAATAGTACTTCTTACATATGTGCCATTATTACATGGGTCAGTTCTTTGTTTTGATCTTCTCAGGAGTCCTTTCAGAGAACCTTTAAGATGATCCACTCTCCTGCCAGCATATTTGTTTACATAATCTAATCTAACCTAATGACAACCTAACAAAGGAGATCCTCTCTGATTTCCCTTCGGTGTTGAGCTCCAATGGATTTATTTAGTAGTTCAGGTTTTTTTCATCATGTCCAAAGAAAAATATTCCTTTAAATACCTTTTCAAGTAATGAACTGTTATGTGTAATGGTGCTCATTGTTCAATGGCACACATACCATCTAGACCATAAGTTTGGTGAATTCACAGGTTACCTGTATGTACTGATATGAAAGTGGAGGTGTTTTAGCTGTTCATTAGGTGCATACGGCTAAGCAACCCCTTTGCTCTCTGACCTGTTACATGCTTTGAATTCCTGATTCCTGTTCTGCAACATTTGTAAATTATAGTAAAATTAATATTGAAATGGAGTACAGTCTATTTTACTCATGCATAATACCTTGTTTCACTTTTTTCTTTTTAACAATGGCAACTTATAGGGAAGGTAATGTGATTGAGAGGAGAGATCAGTCCAGGTATAAAACTTGACTTTTCACTCCTAAATTCAGTTTCATACTTTTTGGTTCATTAAGCTCTTAAAATTCAGTACTTTATATTACTTTATAATCACAACCTTGGAAAAACGGCAGTGAAGGGAGTGTAAGTGGACTACATATATAAAGTAATGATAACATAACTCAAGCAGACTTGAAAACTGCGGGTCTTGTGAGGAAAACCTAAGTTCTGCAAACTGGACCAGAGATACTTTGCATGTCACATTTGATGCCTATTCAAACTGATATATTGTAGATTTTAAGGAACATATTTTAGGAGGGATTTGATATGTTTTGAGGCCAGAACGGAATGGTTTTACCTTGTTTACTTGTTTGGTTTAGGTTCAGCTGTATTTTTTCAGTTGTCTCTGTGTGGTGGTGCTTTTCAAGCACACGTGAGCAGGATAATTTTGCAGTGTGTGAGAAGTAAATTCTTCACCAAAGAATAACATCACTTTACTCCCAAGAATCTGTTCAGTAAGGTTACCAGTTGTCACCCTACGCTGAGGGGACAGTCAGGTGCAGAATGATGATGGCACTAGAATATATTTACAATTAAAGCTTTGTTTTCTTAACAAGATATTATGACCAGTGTAGCACAGAACTTATGAATAGAATGGCACAGGATTTCTACAAACAGAATCAGTATATTGCAATTTATAAATAATGTAATACAAAATTTATAATATAACTTAGCTTATGAATTCTAATCACCTGGACCCTCAAATCTTAGTACATGGTTTGCTGTTTCAATATAACAATCATAATCTAGACTGGAAAATCATATGAAAGCATATGATCAGTCACTTGGTTCTTGGAAGAAGCAGATGACAGTAGAAGCATCCCTGGCCACCAGAGGTGATAGATCTCACTGTTCAACAGCGGCTCCAGTCCAGGTTCCCCACTCTGGACTTGTAACTGCTTGATTTTATGTACAGTGCTCTCTGTGCTGTTACAGTTCCCTCTTCTTTCATGGAGTCATCACCACCTCCAGGCTGACTGGGTGCCTGGTAAGGAAGGGCATAATCGGCCTGATGCCCAGGAATCTCAAGGCTGGTAGGGAGCAGAAGAAGAAATCTGTTTGGTACGTCTACTTGGTTCACAGGACCTTCTCAGGGTGTAATAGTAAGGGGAGAGGGAATCAATGCATGACCCACTCAGTCATGGAGAGCGACTGCTTGCCTTATAAAATGGTGTTGGTTATGCTAACCACATCACCAGGGGTGAGGAGCACGGGGAACGGGTCACAGCAGTCTTATCCTCACACCTCCAAACAAGGCAAATTCCAGTTCTGATGACTGCGCATCCTGAAATAGTGATGGTGGAAATTTTTTTATATAAACATTTTAAAGTTTTAAATAGCACTTCTTAGGAAGATATCTGAGATGTGGAGAAGAGCAAAAATACTTTATTCTTGGGTAGAACTTACAATATGGGGTTTGCCTAGGCAGTCTGATTTGAGTTCCTATAGTTCCGTTTACTCTTCTTTATTTGGATGACTCATCTATTTTGAATGATGTCAGGAACAAGGTAACACCTGCTGAAAGTGGACTGCTTTTGTTTAGGTTTTCTTTACCTACTGTTGTGCTGACATTTCCTTGGCATGGATTGCTAATGAATGGGAAGATGCTTTCATAGTAGGTCTGGAAATGTACCAGGCTCCCTCTGAGCTCCACAACTAGCATGTAAGAGGACTTAGAGCCATGGAGATAATTTTGATGATGACACACACAGATGGGCATTAAACTGCCTGGATGTTGGCATCACTCCTCTTTCCTTTGCGACACACCTGCATCTTTCTTTCAGTGTCAAGTACCAAGTTGTGTTTGGAGTATGTGCAGCTTCCTATTCAAAGGCAGGCAAAAGGAGAAGCATTGTGGTTCCTGTCTGTTTCTAAGCACTTCTAAAAGTTGATCCTCCACTCCTTTAGCACCTTCTCTTACCCAAGAAACTTGAATTCCTTTGTAAGTACCTTCTTTAAAAAAGGGCAGGAACATGTTTTTATGTGCTTTATTTTTGTGATTGGTAGAACTAGAGATTTTCCAGTGTTGAATTGCACGGCTGTCAGGTAGGTTGCTAACTGTGTCTCTTGCTGTGGTGTTGTCACTTTAAACACTAGTCATGATAGCACAGAGAGATAAAACCCTGTTCTGCCCTAAATATAGTACACTGGATTGGAAAACTGGTAAGGAAGCTGGAATACTGACTGTTTTGCTGCTGCAGCTTCAAAGGCAAGACTGTGTGCAGTAAGTGACATGACTGTATGGGGTAGCAGGATGTATTTCGCTAGTAGAGAGGCATGGCTTTATTTCTACCGAGCTTCAACAGAACGTGTGATCTGATCCACCTCTAAGGTATTGTTTCTTCCATGTACTTTACAAAAATAGCAACTATATTTTTGGTTGGTTGTTTGTTTTACTTGTTTCAGTAGGGTTGCGCTAAATAAAGCCTCTCTGACTAAAAAAAAAAAAACGAAAAATGGAAAAGAGAATCTCTCAGAGTGGGATTTAACATCAGCACCTGTTGGTCTCTATCGGGAGAGCCGGGATGAGAACAGAAGGAGGGTGCAGTTGTGAGGTAGTGAGCATAGTTTCTGTTTTTCTTTCCTCCCATTCCAAACTCTGTGCTTATTGCCAGCTTTACTTGAATGCCCCAAACATGGTGAATGGTCATCCTTGGACTTTCCAATCTGATCTTAGTGTCTTGATGGCATTGTAACTGGCTGACAAGCGCTCAGCTCTGTATGGCCCTAACCAGAAGTCTCCTTACCAATAAGTTTTCTTGTCTGAAAACAAGAAGCCTGGATGATACTTTATTTCAAAGCTGAACATAGTCACTGTTAAATAAACCTGTGTCTAATTTCAATATATCTGGTTTCACTTTCTAGCCAGAGATTTCTTTGATGCCTTTGTCAGTGTAGAGCTCTTTTAAAATTCTTTTAACCGTGACTGTTGGTGGTAGCTGATTTTTCTTCAGATAAGAGAGACATTTCAAAGGAATTCCTGCAATATAGTGTGTCTGGGCTCACCAGCGGATGAAGGAAGACTTGTACATTTTCCAAATCATCAGTATAGGTTCTCCACTTTCTTGTATGGTATTGATTTGTCTTATTTCCTGAATAATTTGTTTGTGATTGATAGTTATTTGCTGTACTCTGATGCTCGAAACCTCTGTGTTAAAGTAGATTCCTGTTCTCACGTGCTTTTGCCAGAAGAATTTATTCTGTTCTGCAGATTTGACAGAGAGTTGTAACATAGTACTGCATAGCAAACCTCAAAATACTTCCTATCATTTATCTAGCCAAAACATCTGGTATAACCAGTTCTTTTACTATTTTAGTGAGGGTGGTGGGAAGAGAGAATAGTTCAAAAAGCCAAGTCATCTCCTTCTGCCCCTGTTTTTCTTGTATGTGAGGTTTTATTGCTGATTGTGAATCCCCTTGCCTTTTTATTCTGCATGGAGAATATGATGTCTGGTTAGTGCTCAAGCTTGCTGTGTCTTAGTACATGTTGGCTCAGTACTTGCATAGAACATAACTTGTAGACATTCTGTGATGTGTAATTTGACATGTACATTTAGGCTACTTCTCTAAGACTTCTGTGGGAGCACAGAAGTATTTGTAGACCTCTATCATCTTTGGAGAGTTTTTTTTCTGGATTTTTTTAATGCAGTGTCCTTTTGAAAAGTTGTATGGGATAAGCTAGACCTCGGAGACTCTGTGTAAGCTGCATTCCCACAAAAAGGTCAATAAAACAATTGAATAACCCAGTGATTTTTATAGCCATAATGGTGATGTTTTTAGGTGTCCAACTGCAGAACAAACTCATTTTGTATAGCTCTGTGAACAATTAGTGAAATTAATTGTTGAATGATGAAAATGCAGAACTAGCAGTTCTGTGTATGGGCAGAGATTTCATAGAACACTTAATTTTAAGTGAATTCTGCCATAAACCTAATGACTAGGATAAACAAGCTAGTATCTAGGAGAGTTATAAGGGGAGAGATTTGATCCCAGTATGGATTAAAACCAAAAATGCTTAGTAAATTGTATTTACATGATTATTGTGAAGTTCTTAAGAACACAAGCATTTAAGCCATGTGAAGATGGAGAGAGAAATCCTGAGTTCATTTTCTGTGAAGAACTTAAGTTTCAGAAAGATTTAGAGTTCAGTATGGTGGTCTAAATGAGCTTTAACGAGCTGATTTACAACTTATTTTTAATCAATGGAAGTAATATGAAAGCACACGAGTAATACTGAAAGAACTCTAGAGTATTGTGGGGTAAAACCTAGAAACCAAAAGAAATTGAAAGTTCTTTTTTCCATATTTCTTAACCAACACTAATGCTTTGCCACCAACAGAACTCATTCTTTTGAGACCAAAGAGATGAGTTCTGCACAATGCTGCCATGGAACATGTTGACGTACTAATTAATTTGTAACTCATATGTAGTAATCCTGGAAATATACTACACAATATTGCATACAATATACAATATAGCTTTAAAAGCTTATATATAAGCACAGATGCTTTGTGTGTTACATAAAAAGATCCCACATGTTTTTGTGAGTGGAAACCTAAGGCACATTGCATTTGTGCAGGCGTGGTTTGTATGCACAAGTGCATTCTGCTCTGTGCAAAAGGGATGCTGCAGTTACACTGTGTATGGGCCACATTCAAGAATTACTTAGGGCACTGGAGCTAGACTGTCAGAGAGATTAAATATAAATACTTTCATACCTGCTTCATCCATTTTCATAGATGTTCTATTTAGTACTGGCTTCTTTTACAGACAGCTACAATTTAGTCTTGGATTTAAGGCTGCCTTAATACTTGCGTGCCCTGATCTGCTACATTTAATAGGAGGTTTCTGTATGTTGGGGTAGCAGAAGAGGTGTGCAAAAATGCAGATGGTATAGATTGGTATGTAAGAGTTTGTATAGACTCGGAAATAAGGTATTTGGTGTTCTCCAGTTATGACTGCTATCTAACCCTCCAGTTACCCAGTCAATAAGAAAACTCACCATTACCAACAAATGACATCCTCCACTTCAGAGATTAGATAGAACCATTGTGGTGTTGGGGAAGGTGTCTTTGGGTAGTGTCTGAAGGGACCTAATGAATGCAGAAATCTTTAAAAGAGGTTTATGTTGGAATACTGTATAGAGTAATACTGAGCTACTAAAAACAGACTTGGTAAATCATGATGGAGTAGTGAGGTTACTGACTTTTGGTTTTGAGGAGAAGAAGAAAATTGAAAGGAATAGTTCTACATCTATTTGGCGTAGAGTTACCGTGTGGTGATGAATGAGTGGAAAGTGTCAGAGCTTTATGCATGACAAAGGAAAAAAGGAATAAATGTCACATGCTTGTATGAAGAAGGATGTGTACATGGGCAGTGTGCAAGTGATATGGTCCAACCATCTTACCTCGCTGTCTTTTTGAAACTTGACTAGTGGAGGGTAGATAAAACAAAAACATTACTTTCAGTTGTTGATCACACTCTTTCAAAGATCCTTCTCTTTGCCAGCTGGAGACAGCTTCTGTGAGGGTTAAATTCCCATTTAAGAAAAAAAAAAGAGAGAAAAAATACCTTTAGGTCAGATTCAGAACAACTTCAGGGAACTTACTCAGATAAGCTTAAATCCTTGGATAAGTTTTTATGTTTGTGGGGTTTTCATATCGTTTCTGCGAAGCATGTGTTTAAGGGGTTTTCATGTGCTTTCTGTGGAGTGGCATGCAGAAACCTGCTCTTTGGTTATATCCTTTCAGGAGCAGTGAAGTGTGGCAATATGTAGTAGCTCTTGAGAAGGTTTTTATTGCAGGAACCCAAATAGAAGCAATTCAAATCACTCTGCTGCACTGAGGGCAGGATGATAGGGAGTATATGGTTCATAGCATGAAGGAACAGGTTGGCTGTTAAGTGCAGCCTTACATCCTTCTCTTGCACTAAAGAGAAGGATGGCAGCAAAATTGTGACAAGATGAAACTCTCTGATGTGCTGCCTATTGTGAAATGGGAGTAGTAGTCATCTTGAGGTGGACTAAAGTTGCATTATTTCACAGCTAACTTTTGAAATTGGCAAAGAGAACTTGTCTGCAGGAGGAGAATGACTTTTCCAGTAGTGGAAAAACCCCATCGTTCTTACAAAGCTATTTTTTTGGAGTCTGACCACTCGTAATCCTTTGTTTTGTTCTCCTGCAGGAGACAGCTGGTGGTAAAGGCTTCATGATTTATCGAACCTGAGCTTTTGTTATGCTAGATCAGTTTTCTAAATAGAGACTGGATGCTAAAACCAGTCTGTGCTTTGGTTGTGGTTAGTCCTCCGTTCAGAGGGTTTTGGAAGACTTGTAAGGCTCAGCATAGCTGAAGAGGTCATGCCTTCTGGCAAGGAATGGTTGACTGTAATCTATTCTATGCAGTCATCTTCTGTGACCCTAATTTGTTATGCTAAGTGGTTGTCTGTGACAATTTTGTTTCGCTGTATGATAGTGCATTACTTGTGTAGACTGTTATCTCTCAACTGAAATGCTTATCTGGGTAGTCCTGTTTATAACAGGTAATCCTCTGTAACACTTCATGTTTCTACTTGTTCAGTAGACTAGAGAAGGGCATCTCTTTATTGACACAAAAGGAGTCTTCTGACTGGATGGAAAAGCTGCAGATTTTCCTCATCTTTATCCCTCGTTTTTCACCTTGTGAGCTAGAGGAGGAGAGGGGAACATCTTTTAAGAGGAAGGAGGCATATAGCCACTAAGTGTCTGGCTCCTAATTCGGTACTTGAAAATGCTTTTTCAAACAGGTTTTGTATGTAAGTCCCACTGAGAATGCAGGCTGCACAGATTGCTTTTACTATCAAAATACTGTATTCCATAGAGTATTCAAAAGGCAGGAGAAAGAGGAAACTAAGTAGATTGGCTTTATTCTAAATCTATAAAGCTTTTTGCATTATCAGTCCATCATATTCTTGCAATAAGAGTATCCCATTGGAAGTCATCTCTGTCTGAGGAGAAAACACAAGGAAGTGTACTGAAAGGATTTTCATATAAATAAACATCAAACTCTAGTTTTAATGTCCTAAAATGTTGCATCTTGTCGTCTTTCAGCAGGCAAAAGAGGAACAGATCTTCAACTTGTGCATAAGGATAGTTCAGGCTTAATTTTGCCATCAAGTGTTTTTAAATCGTAGTAAGCGTGTAGTCTTTGCTTTGAAGTCTTACAGACCTTAAGCAATTAATATAGTAGGATAGGGTCAGGGAAGTGATGGGATTTTTTTTTTTTGTAATCTATTTTTCCAAAATGTTTTGAAGTTACTTACTGTCATTTTACTTTAACTTGAGGAAGTGTGAGCAAGCAGTGTGCCCAGGAGGCCAAGAAGACCAATAGCATCCTGGCTTGTATAAGAAGTAGTGTGGCCAGCACTAGGGAAGTGGTTGCCCCCTGTACTTGGCCCTGGTGAGGCCATACCTTGAATACTGTGTTCAGTTTTGGGCACCTCACTACAAGAAGGACATTGAGGTGCTGGAGCGTGTCCAGAGAAAGGCAGTGAAGCTGGTGAAGGATCTAGAGCACAAGTCTTATGAGGAGCAGCTGAGGGAACTGGGGCTTTTAAGCCTGGAGAAGAGAAGGCTGAGGGGAGACCTTACCGCTCTCTACAACTACCTGAAAGGAGGTTGTAGCGAGGTGGGGGTCAGTCTCTTCTCCCAAGTAACAAGCAA
The DNA here is from genome assembly GCA_013400335.1 of Eurystomus gularis. Taxonomy (NCBI): domain Eukaryota; kingdom Metazoa; phylum Chordata; class Aves; order Coraciiformes; family Coraciidae; genus Eurystomus; species Eurystomus gularis. The sequence continues at coordinate 38,398 of VZZY01001901.1, read as the reverse complement.
TAGGACAAGAGGAAACGGCCTCAAGTTGCACTAGGGGAGGTTTAGGTTGGATATTAGGAAAAATTTATTTACCAAAAAGGTTGTCAAATATTGGAACAGGCTGCCCAGGGAAGTGGTGGAGTCACCCTTCCTGGAGGTATTTAAAAGATGTGTAGATGTGGTGCTGAGGGACATTGCTTAGTGATGAGCTTGGCAGTGCTAAGTTTACAATTGGACTTCATGATCTTAAAGGTCTTTTCCAATCTTAATGATTCTATGATTTTATTCTATGAAGCAGCCAGGATTTCGTCCTGGCATTGGCTGAATAGTTTTTCTGTATGCTTTTTCTGTTTGTCCTTTATGTGACCTTTGTATATTAATGTATTTTGAAAGTGAAGAACTGGTTGTTTCCTACAAGAAAATAAAACTACTGGCATAAATGAAGAAGATACATCAAGGAAGATCTTGATCTTGTATCCCATATCCTTAACAGCTAAAAATTTGGGTTCTTTCCTGCCTCAGCTTGCAGTTGTGTAGCCAAAGTAACGAGAAGATTCGTGTCTTGATGTCTGCCAAATAAGAACTTCATTAAAGTGATGTAGATGAGTCTTACTTGAGATGAATTGTGCTGACTTGATGGTTCCTTCCTTGGGATGTTTTATTTAATTTTTAAAATCTCTCTTAGTTCTTTTATTACTTACAGTATTGGAATTTTTAAAAGTTTTGTTCTGCAAGCAGACAGAACAGGACATGTCAATATTTGTCTGTGACCACGTCCTGCAAAAGCATGACTAGCTAGTTCTGTTGAGTCTTTTTGTTTTAAGATGAGCTCAGAATTTTGTAATGAAATTCATACGCTGGGTGAAGAAGCTTTGTGATTTGAGTGAAAACGTCATGTGAACAAACAATACATGAAAATAGCTAAGCAAATAGCAATTAAAACATGGACAATAACTTCCAGTCATGAGGTATTGTCGGTGCTTTTTTCAGATATGCAGAGGGAAAAGCTATCAATTGTTCTTAAGTCAGCTTGTAACTGAATCCATGTTTGTAGAGCTTGACAACAAAAGGCTTTTTGTTCACAATTTGTATTCATCTAGTACATGACAATTACTGGGCCTAAATAGAGCAGTATATGAGCAGGCCAATATAACATACTGCTCAGTTTGTGACTTACCAGAAATCTATGACTTGTATTAACAGTAATTATGTTAAAAGTATATTAATTATTAACATAATTATTAATTATTATATAATAATTAATTATAATTATTAATATAATTAAAACTATATTAAAATATTCGGAATTACAGGTAGAACCTACTTGTCAAGGGATTTTAGATTTCTGCATGAATGAGCATGATGCAGTTACTTTGAGGAAGTAACACTCTGCTGTATTTGATGTGGTAGCAAGATGCGCAACCTGGGCAAAACTTCTTGAACATTACTTGCAATAGCTTCATTAATTTAGCAAGGCAATACTGACTGGGACAAAGCCAGTGGGTGCAAGCAACAAGACCTTATACTCCTGTTATTCCCAAATAAAGCTTACTAAGGAAAATTATTCTAATGCTTTCCCCAAAATCTGTTCAATTGCACCAAGCTTTGTTGTCAGTGTAGTTGTAGGACATGTCACTTGCATGTCAAGTAAGCATGGCTGACTTTCTCTGCTGGGCCATTCAGCAACATGTATCTTCTTACTATTGGTGTGTTTCTTGTACCCTTCACACTCTTTACAAGAATCAGCATGCTTTTTGTGGGATGTTACCACCCTAATCATGAAGAATGAGTAGAAAGGTGAAGCTGTAGAAGATTTGGCATGTACAATTTTACTGCTGTTTTTCTGTTTATTGCATAGTGGGAGCAAAAACCTGGTTAAACAAGGACTGACCTGAAAGAACAGAAAGAAATAACACCCGCCATGTGTAATGTTTAAAATTGTGCTAACTGTGCAAGTCTGTGCATTTGATTAAAACTGTTAACTGTGCATTTAATTAAAATGAATGTGTCCAAAGACAAATGTGTAATTGTTCCCAGACTATGAAATGCATTGAGGTGGTGGGTGTGACTTGATAAATGAGCACATCATTTTAAGTTGTCGGCTTGGGAATTTTTTGTGAAATAAGGAACAGAAACTTTGAGGTTTATCTTCTCCATTTGAGATGTGCAAGCTGTCTTGCCAGTGGAGAGGTATGCCTGTGGGAAAGCACTGAAAAAGGACAACCAGGAGATATTAAGTTCTTTGTCAGTGTGGGGTTCTCATGTTGGTCACTAGTTTAAACTCCTGTTATATTAAGACTGTGTTCCTTTTCTGGCCTTTTTCAGGTAGTGGTGCTACAGCTGTTGTCCAGGCAGCACTTTGCAAACCCAGGCAAGAACGTGTAGCAATAAAGAGGATCAACTTAGAAAAATGTCAAACCAGTATGGATGAATTACTTGTAAGTAAATCAGAATGGAAAATATTACATGCAGAATGTCTTCAATTTTGATTGTGGTTTTTGGTTGGCCCGAGAGTGAGGGTAGAATTTTATGAAGGATAATAGTGAGAAAAGGATTTGAAAATAATCTGAAAGAAGTATGCCCTTCCTCCCAAAATATACGTCATTAATCTATATTTTCTATTGCTGCGAAAACAAGAAGTGCAGATTTCAATCTTGGGATAACCATCTGTTGAGAACTGTGGGGAGAACCTTACCCCTTGTTTTCTAGAGACTTGATTCTCAAGAGATTACTGTCTGGTTGTCTGTCTTTGCTTAATACAACATTTTCCTTTGGTTAAACACTGATTAAAAATACAAAGTTAAAACTGAATAGATCTACTTAAAATTTCTAAAGCACTAAAACATGGCAAAACCTAGTTGGATTGTTTTGTGATGATAACTTTTGAAGGGGAAGGTACAAATGGCTACACTGCCATCTACACAAGGAAACTCTTGTTAAAGCTAGTAACATGCATTTATCCAGTAGGCCACAGAATGCCTTTTGAGGAATGGTCTTTGTTTGGGTCATTGATCAGAGGAGGAAAGGAGGAAGGGATATGCAAGAGCCCCTTTCTGAAAGGGACTGTGGGAGTTTTTCCTCTGCACTGGTTATGGCAATCCAGACGAAGTCACAAAGAACTGTTAAAAAGCCAAACTTGTTGCTTTCTAATGCTCCTAGTCAGGTGCTTGTAAGACTAATGCATATTTATATGTAGGCAGCATAACAAGAGTTGAAGGACACAAAACCATTCTAAAAGTGAGAACACTCTCTTCTGTTCCACAGGTTATACTACTGCCTAGAGACTGTGGGCTTTTTCTAATGCAGAAATTCCTGCCTCTGAAGGAAATGATCTCCTCAGCAGGGAATTGCCAGTGCAAAAGATATCTTGAATTTGATACAGAGGGTATGGTCCATCCAGTTTCTTCAGATAAAATGGCTTTTTTACAGTGGAGGACCCAAAATGCTCTTCCCCTGGTGATTGATGGCATTCACCTTCAGTTTATGTAACAGCTTGTATGGGACATTGTTGTGTTTTTTAAAAGAGGACTGTGGTAGTGGAAGCTACCTCTGAGGTAGTGAGAATTCTGTCAACTAAAAACTCAAAAGATAAATTCTGAACTGTGTTAAGAAAGAGAGCAGCCCAAGGTGAGATGCTGTGCATGATGCATTAACATCTACAGTCCATAGAGAACATTTCTATAAAACCAGAAGTACTCATCATTGTAATATGAAATGGTAAAAATTTGATATTAGAATTTGACTAATAATGGGAATTAAGAATTAAAAATTTACAACAAATAAAAACAAAACTTCCAAATATCTGCAAGAGGGGTATTCAGGTGGTCTAGAGAATGACTGCAGTTGGTTACCAGCTTGTACAAAGTTACCTCAGCAAGTGCTTTAGTATAGTTGCTGCTGACGTGTCTCCACTGTCTGCCAAATGAGGCTATAGGTCTTGAATTTTTGGTCCCATATTGCTTTCTTTTGGTACGAAGACAACTGTCCATACCATCTTTTTTATTTTTTAACATAAGTCAATTTCTGCTTTTATGTGTTCAGATTTTGTGTTTATTTGTTGATCTGTTTTGATCTGAACATAAATTCTGGCTTTCTGAGTTCCTGGGTAGGAGAGGAAATTATATGTAAGATTCCTTTTATTTTTATATGTGCATACACATATGTGCATGCACGTTATTCTTTTTTTTTTGTGAGGGGAAGTATACTTACTCTGAGTTCTAATAGAAAGACTTTAAAATTTTGTTTAAAAAATAGAGAAGTTATTCTGGAAGAGGGCATCAGTGGCCTTCAAAACACTTGTTACAACTGCACTAACATGTCTATTTCAGTTGATAATACTTACAATGCTCTTCCATTTGGGTTTTTTAACACTATTTTTGAGTTTGCTCAGTTTTAAATTGCATACTTTTCTAATCAAAAAGTTTCCATTGACACAGAGATGTTCTAAAACTGTCTCCTCTCTAAACATGCTGTTTTCTAAAATCCTGCTGCTGAGTGCATACAAATGGTGTGCAAAGGCACAATTCACAAATTCTCATCTGTGTGGCCTTCAGAGAAGTGGAAAATGCAGCAAGCCTGATGCCCATGTAAGCAGACTTAGGATTTGGGCCAGTGTCAGTTAAAATAGCAAGGCAGTGTTGGAGGGAGTTTAAATAATACTGAGGTTACACAAACTGCCAGACTCCTGAAATTCAATACTCCATTTCCTGCAGTGTCCTGTGTTCTCCCTGTTGTAAGCTAAATGTAACTTAACCCCATGAGCCAAGGTGAATATTCCTGTCCTTAGTGTTGTCCTGGCTGGGTACCTTGCCCCATCCCCTTACCTCCCATTTTTTTTAAACAAACAAAAAACTCAACACTACAAACCAAAGAATGTTCTATAGAATGGCTTATATAATTGAATAGATTTTCTAAACTGTTTGCATTTCTGCTCTGGATAGCCCTTCGAGAGAGGATCTCTGGAGGAGCCCCTTGTGTGTTATGCCAGACTCTGGGAGTCAAACATGGAGAAGGCCCCAGGAAAGCACCCACAGAGCTGTGGCGCCTGCCTGGTCCCTGGGAGCTGGCCCTGGCCCTGTGGGCGCTGCAACTGGGCACCAAGAGAAGCTGTCTTGCAGTTGCTTATTAACTGTGTTACCCACCTGCCCTTAGGCTGGCGCATACTCTTGTGAAACTGCATCAGGAATAACCTGGCTGAAAAGAAGTTACCTTTTAACCTGGACATGTTTCCTAACGCAGTGCATAAACACTTGTGCTAGCCACAAGGGAAGGAGGAGGAGGGGGACAAGGGAGAGAATTGAAAATTAAAGTGCTGGTATAGCTTTGGTGCTGTCGAGTGCCTAAAGTGACGTGAATTTGAAGAAGGCACCAGGGCTTTCTCCTGGACATCCTGCTGTGAGCTTTTCCTCTGTCAGTGTATTTTAAGTGAATGCTTTTCTCTCTCACTGGTGTGTATCATGGGCCTCAGCCAAATAACTGAAGCCTGTGGAGGCTTACCGTTCTGTGTGTAATGGGCTCTCCAAAACTGCAGGTCTGAAGTTAATACTTTCCTGGAGTTCAGGGTTCAGAAGTTGTCTAGGGAGAAGGAATTTTGACAACAGGTCTAGCTGAAGTGTGTGTCAAACTATGGCCTGACTTAAGTCACCAACGGGCATCGTGAGATTAAATCAGTCTTTAATATATACAGTTAACTTTTTGTTCAAAAGTGGCTGTGATCTCAAATGCATTGCAAATAACAAAAGCCTCTTCTTTCAAACACTTGCGGAATTGAGGTTGAAAGTTGAAAATGGCATCTATGGCAGCTTTAATCAATCTAAGTGGGACTGCCATAGTGCCTGCCTTGCGCTTGTAACACGCGTTCCCCAGAAAGCAGTAGATTTGCAGGGTGGAAGCGGAGGTGGAAGAGTTTGGTTTTTAGCTGGATTGGCTCGCTGGAAGGCACACTTTCCAGGAGCACGTCCTCTGGCCCCAGAGGTGGATCAAGGCTGTGTGGCTGGAAGTGGAGAGGGAGCAGAGTTATGGGACCTTAAGCTAGTGTGAGGCCAAACCCTCCAGTACAAAGGAGGCCTAAATGCTCCTACATAAAGTACTGGCAGAGTAACGAGAGCTGCTGGAAAGGTGTTACAGAACAATTATGTGAAAGAGTGAACAGAAAAAGGACTCTGCTTGAAATAATAGATACAAGACAGGCATTCTTAATGTGTACAGCTGTGGCGTGTCATAGATGCTATTACTTGGTAGTGCCACATTGTGCATATGTTGGCAACTGTGTGCTCCTCTAGTCAATTGTTCCCTCTGACTTTGGGTATGTAGCACTGCTTTTTCCTCTTGGACTTCTGTTTGACTGTGTGGCTCTGGTGTCCACCTGTCCATCCCACAGTAGCTGAGCCAGTGGTGCTGCGTCCTTTGTCCGACAGCTTCCTTCCTCCTTTCTCACTTGCTCCCATTCTACTCTTTTCATATCCCTTTATGAACAGGAAAGGCAGTAGGTTTTGATCTTCCCTTGTGTTTTGTCGTCCAGCCTGTACCCACACCTTCAGCACTTGGATACTACTCATTCTTCATTGCTCACTCTGAATTTGGGACTTTAACAGTAATTTCTTTGCTGCTCTCAGAAGAAAATTGATGTAGTTATGCCTGTATCTCCTGGCCAAACCTCCCTTTTGTTCTTTGCAATAATGTTTTTTGTCTTGCATGCAGATCTATAGGAAAATTGAAATATTTTGGTTCCTTGATGCATATTCTGTCCATACTTCAGTTTTGTTACAGTATTCACTTTGGAAATTAAACTTTGTCTCTATACAAGCAGAACTGATAGCTGGCTGTGTTATGTTGGGCTTTGTTTTTTTTTTACAGAAAGAAATTCAAGCAATGAGTCAATGCAATCACCCCAATGTGGTGACCTATTACACATCTTTTGTGGTGAAGGATGAACTTTGGCTGGTTATGAAGCTATTAAGTGGGGGTAAGTTACTGGCTTTACTTGTTTAGCTGAAAGAAAATGGATCTTTTTCTAATGTACCTTCTTTGAGTTAATTGACCTCAACCAAGTAAGAAGCGGCGAGAGAGACTACATAGGATGAACCTTGAGACGTCAGTGTGTTATAGTAAGAATGTACAAGCTTAAAAGGTTTGTATATGTATATTGATAGTAGAGGCTAAGAATTACTGAGATAAATTCTATTAATCTAATATAATAAAAAGCAAGAACAGACCCTGAGAGAAACCAGTGGCTCATTACAGGGATTTACTGTGAGCTGTTGAAAAATGCTTGGATATAAATAAAATGTTGCTATTAGATTCCTTGAAATTTATAATAACTGAAGTTCAGTGTCAAACTGGGTGTCACTAGGGATGTTGTCATCAGTTGTTTGCGGAGAATATCTCCTTCCAGTCTTGCAACTGCATGTTTGCTCTATGTCATGAGCACACGAACCATCATCTAAGATGGATAATAAACGAAAACTTTTCCTGTACGTGTCTGTTTAAATGTGGGATACTCCTGAATTTTTAATAAATGGTAGCTTAGCAAGCTGTTAGCACATCTTTCTAATGGATCATTGAGTGTTGCACCATTCCTTAAAACCAGTGCTTTGTTTCTCATTTGAAGGAGGTAGCAGTGTGCTTTATTCTGAAAGCTAGTTACACAAGATCTTTACATGTACATGCAAACATTTAAATTGCAGTAGCATAGAAAGAATGAAGAAATACAAATTTCTCAAGAGTCTGATATGATAACGCTGTATATATGCTTTTTTCTTTCCTGAATCTGCAACATAGGTTCAATGCTTGATATAATAAAGTATATTGTCAACAGAGGAGAGCACAAAAATGGTGTCCTTGAAGAGCCCATAATAGCAACAATTCTTAAAGAAGTTTTGGAGGGCTTAGACTATCTACACAGGAATGGACAAATTCACAGGTATGAGTCTGTACGCAGTGAAGAGCATTTTCAAAGTTGCGTCTATAGTTTGTTGATACTGGTCAGCTGCAGTTCCTTGGCTAAGCAGATTGTGTTGCCTCTTTCACTTAGTGTAAATGCAATCAGTGATTGTCAAATGAGAACACTTGGGCAGATGCTGTAATCTTGACTGCAGTTTGTTGCTGATACTTAGTACTTGCTTGATCTTTATTCTGTCTGTCGCTCTTATAGTTGGGATAGATCTGTGTTGCGCTAAGTATAGAACTGTGGTCTAAACTCAATGCCTGCTGGTACTCCAGATATCTAATCTGAATCTAGTTTATGTGATGTGGTTGGTAACTTGGTTATTGTGTTGCACAGTAAACCTGTAATCTTGGGCGCTCGGACACTGCTGTATAAATGTGAAATTTATTTTTTCTTGTAATGTCTACTACAACTCTACAGAGCTCCCGTTATGACTACACATAAAGATGGGATTGGTACTATGGAACTACATCGTGGTATATATGCATCTAGGGATTGTTCTCTTCTATATATTGTCTCTCTACTGACTTCCTCAGTGTAAACTGTGCAGATCCCCTGGGGTGGTCTGTACATGCCTGCTGTAGCAATCCACAGGTTGCTTCCACTGTTTGGATGTTGTAAGTGCTGTACTCTGACATCCCTTATTAATTTTACTGAAGTGAATTTCTCTTTTAAGGAAGGTGCCTACAGTAGCTTTCGGTTTCAAGCATTAGCCTTTTATAAGGGAATCTTAAACAAAAAACAGATTCACTGCACAGAGCTCTGAGCATGGAGGTAGTGCAGATGTAGCACAGTAATTGTTCTTTATGTGTACTTCTTATGTCTCATCTTATAAATGAACTGCATCTGATGTAAATCAAGAACTATTTCCTCCTTTTGCAGAGAGAAAATTGAGATAAATGGAGAAATAAAGAACAATTATCTTGACTTCTGGTCTGGAATGCCAAAGATCTGCTTCAAACCTTAATTCGTAGCCTTCTGTTAAGCAGATATTGTTGCAGAAAGAATATTCATTAATTTTTAAGGATAAGAGCACCCTTTGAGGTTGGATTTGGGAGTTCTCCATGTCTGTTCTTAAAGGACCTTAAAGCAGAAGGTCTGTTCTTTTCCCATGTATGTCGTAGGTGAAAGCTATGGTAGTTCAGGGAATGCTGTATGAACTTGTATTTGCCAGCTGGAGATCTTTCCAAGATAGTTCAGGGATTTTGTTCTGTCATTTTGTTGCATTATTGTTCATGTATAAGGAAACGGGTTATGTTACCTTTCAGTAGCAATGTGTTAATTATTTTCAGTAAACCTTGGAAAGATTTATTTGCTCAAATTCTTAATGTTTATTATATATTTTTTATGAAAGATTTATCCAGTGCATTAAGAATGAGATGCACATTTCTATTAAACAAAAACAACCACAAAGTTTTCTTCTTAACGTTACATACGAATAGTGTGTTAGATGGATATAGTTGACTGTTAGGCACATGCTGAATTTTTGACAGGTTCAGTGCCAAGTAACTTTCCATCATGGTACCCTGTAGCAAAATATGTTTGCTACTCCTGAGCTTTAATAGCTTCATTGTGTCGAAATTTATGGTATATTTATCGTTCTTGAAGATGACTCTCTTCTCTGAGGAGATCAGAGGAGAACTTCTTTTCAACTTCTTTTTCATTAGTGGTGCAGTTGGATGAGAGAAAGCTTTAATTCTTGCTTTAAAGCTCTTAAAGCTCTCAATTTGTGAGATTATATTTATAAAAGGCAGTAAACTGAACTTAGGACCTACATATTCCTGTTATCAAAATCTGCCCGTGAATTCTGCTCATTTTATGCCAAAGGTGAATTTGAGTTTTTTTCATACAAGAGAGAGAGTTTGTGAGAGTTTGAGTTTTGCATTCTTGTTTATTGTACATCAGTTACATTTTAAACTTGTTTCTATTTCTGTGTTTTAAATTTTAAAATGCTATCTTGTGAACCTAATTGGTTCACAATTATGCAGTATTTATTTATTTACATAAAATGTGCACATATGTACTTTTGTATATAAAAGTAATGTCTGTTTGTACATTCTAGAGATTTGAAGGCTGGCAACATTCTTCTGGGTGAAGATGGCTCTGTACAAATAGCAGGTAATGGCGGTGAAAGAGTAATGGCTAAGTAAAATAAAAACATAATTGCAGCTGTATTAGGGGTGACATATACAAATTTTTCTGCTGGCTTTTAACTATTCCTTTTAGAGTGCTGTAGCTGCAAGTTACCCAGTTTCAGATTTCAGAATTCTTGTTTAATGACACATGATATGGAAATTATTAAATATTTTCCTGTGGCCATCAAATATATAAGGAAACTTTTAAATGGCCTCTTAAATGTTTCCTTTTGAATCACCTATGTACCTTAACTTGCAAATGGTAGCAACTCATTTCATTTATTTCATTTTATTTCTGCAAATAATTGTAATAGTTCTTGGGGATTCAAAAGTCTGTATGTACTGCCCTTCATGAAGACCTTGGCTATAACTTAACTAGTCACTGGGATGGATGAGATATATCTCACTGAGAATTATTTTTGGCATTTCTACCATTTGTCTTGCAATGTTATCATTGGATGTAGTTTAACATCTTAAATATTTCCGAATGTATCTATATACTTCTTGAGTGGAAGTCCATAAGAATCAAGTTGTTTGGTCTTTGTCAGAGCTTAAGTACTGAGCAAGACCCCATATCCCATCTCTCAAGTTAGTATCAGATATCTGGAAAATAGAGCGAGCAGGTGGTGATACCTGCTCCGTCTCCCAGCATACTCCCAGCCCTTCCACAGTTTATAGCTTGTGACTCAGTGATGAAAGTTTAGTTTAGTAGCTCTCAGTAATAAAAATGGCTATAGCCAGAAGTTCTTTTTTGTATAAACAATGCTTTCAAAGTACCGTCTAAATGTTTATTTTGAGGGCTTTAATAATGCCAGTGTCTGAAGTCTATGAAACTGGACAGAAAAAGATTGGCTGGCAGGTGAACCATTTATTAATTGGAGCAGTTTTAAGCCTTCCATTTTGAGTCCAAGACTTTTTAAGCAGCTAGTCAATTTTACAGACTTGAATTTTAATAAGATAATATTTATTCACTTGATTATAACCTATGGTTGTCTTCACTTTGTGTAGCACTTTGGGCAGCTGCTGAGATTCTAGATCTGTGTTGTTCAAGTGTTTTTAAGATCTTCTCATATTTTAAAGCAGTAGATGTCCAGATAGCCAGCTTAGTTAAAAAAAAAAAAAAAAAGAGTTGAAAAATAAAATCTCATGAGCCATCTGAAATAAAGATGTTGACTTTAGATTATTAATTTCACACACAATCAAATCTACTCTTCCAGTAATCACATAACATTCAAGCAAAAGCTTCATTCATCCCTTTTTAGTTCAATTCCAGGGCTTGGTTTCTTGACCATTTCCTACTTTTTGCTGTAGGCATCTTAATTAGTAAGGCTTTAATTGTGCTGCTGGGGCATTTGGTTCATGTGGGACTGAGAGAGTTCTGCAACTGGATAGATATGTGGAATGTGTCGTTCTGTGGTGCATTATTTCAATATCAGGCTTTTTCTGATCTTCAGGTGAAAAGTGCTGCAGTGTCAAACTTGCTTATGTGTTGGTGTGGGGCTGTTCTGTGTGGGACAGCTGAACATTGCACATTAACTGAAAGCCGGTTTTGAATGTCAAAGAGGCAGAAATTCATCCTTTTTACATCTTTTTGCCTTGACAAAGTAAAATCTGCTTTCATCTTTGAAGGACAGATACCTGATAATTTTGCTTTTTTTTATTTGCTAGAAGAACTTTGGTTCTTTTGACTGCTCATTTTCCTGCACCCCAAGTTTCTGTAAAGAAAAGGTGTATCCGTAGCACACACTGCTCATATGTCTAAGGAATAATATTTGAAGACATAGTTATCTGTTACCATTTTTGGGTTCTACAGAACTGTGGCTCACAAATTAAGCTCAGCCCAGTGTTTCTCTGACAAAAGATTTTGTGCAGATATAGAAGATCATAGATTCTTCAAAGAATTGGGATGACACTAGAGAGACCTCTGATTACAGACCTCAGAGGTTCTGCAGAGAGAATCTGCTCAGTCTTTCATGGGAAAGAGGAAAATACACATCTTTTTGTTTAAATTGGAGAGACTTATTTTTAATATACAAAATTCCTCTGTATAGAGCAGGAACTTTTGACTTATCCACAAATATGATATAAAATAGTCCTTGCAGTTCCTCAGCTCCAACATTCTACTTAAAACTGTTGGGATTGTAACATCTGGTGCTTTGGGCAAACAAGACGATTGGTACTTCATCAGGGTTTCAGCCTTCTAAGGCTGAATGCCTGGCAAAGGTCAGAGTATCAAAGAAACCAGTAAAGGGACAGGCATGTGAGGTGAGGTAAGAAGCATGTAACAAAGAGCGATCATACACAGAGACTGGTGGAATTGTAGAAGGTATGGGCTGTATGATGCATTAGTCTGTACAAGAAGTGACAGTTTCAGTAAAACTTGTCAAAAAAAGGTTGTGCGTTTTGCGGAGTCTGTGCTGAAGATTCTGCTTTGCAGTTTTGTGCATAGGTGGCTGTCTGAACTTACTGATTGCACCAGTGGTTCACTCCTGTAGTAACACATTCCCACAGAAATGTTTGGAAAAGATCTGGTTAAAAATAGGTAGAGCCTATGCCTCAGATACTCATGCCAGATGGAAGAGAAAGATTTATCTGGGGCAATTGTTTGTCAGCCCAGGCTTTCCTTGGGCAGCCCCAATATCGCAGGAGCTTGATGCTTTATTCCTCTCCCAGTCTCAACTGTAACACTCCACGTGGCCTTGACTGAGCTTTAGGCTGAAGTCTGCATTTTAGCCACTGCCAAGGTGAGAAAGTCAGGGGAGAAATGTTTTTGCAGGCTGTGGCTTCCTGTAGCAGCTGCTGTGCAGCTCTGCTGCTGTGGGGTGGCTTTATGATTCTCCCAAGCCTGATCCTAGAGCTTGGGTTTGGCTGTGGCTTGGCCCAGAGCTCCAGCCCTGGCTGAGGTGAAGAAGATGTTAGGGAATAAATGATTTGTAGGCTATGCTTGTTTAGGGAGCTGTGATACCTTTGATTTCAAAATGCTTTACTAATACAGTTCATTCAGGGCTCTTCATTAAATTTGTTTTCTCTTTGGTGTAAGTTGTGACTTCTAGTGCCTAACACTGTAAATTATTCAACTCTTTCCTTGCAATAAATGTCTTCTTTCCTCTTTATGTAGCTTGTTTTCAAGAATACTTCGTCTCCTGTGTGATAGGAAGCTTGCCACTGTAGGTCATGTCTTTTCTTAAATAGCCTGTTTTTGTGAGAGCTATGTCTAGGATGGCAAATTAGAGTCCTTTTTTTTTATCGGGTAGATATCAAAGTGTTCTTTCTTTCTGTAAACAAAAAACAATGTTTGATAGTGAAATGTTCACTTAATTAAACACTCATACCTTTCTCAGTGAGGTGTTGCAATATTTCATTTTGAAGCATACGCAAGAAGAAATTTTACATAGCTTTGTTTGTTTGCTTGTTTTCCTTGTCCCCCCTCACCCATTTATTTGTTCTTTGTTATGCGTTTCAGAATTGTTGTGTTAATAGCACTGAAACAGCAGTAGGGGAGCAAAGGTTAAGTTGGGATTTTAGCTGTGTATCTCAGTTCCTGAAAGGACCTGTAAACAATTGTCCAAATATTGGACAATTGGACAACAAATGTCCAAACTATTTATCTATGGTGCTCAAAGGACGTATTACTTTCCATATCTCTCCTTTATTTTTGTATTTATTTTTTATTTCTGCCTAATACCATAGTTCCTCTTCAGAAGACTATCACTAACGCCAGCATTCATTTTTAGGGCATTAAAAGCTTAGAAGCTTGTGTTTCTGAGGCTATTCATGTTTTTCAGAAATATAGCCAAAACCTGTTTATTCTATAATTTGCAGATTTTGGTGGAAAAAAATGTTTTTTTAAATCCATGAGGCAAGCTGCAGGGAACATTTAAAAACTACTGTTTGAAGCCTGCTTCTTACTTGTCTACTGTATTTCTGGGTGTTTTAGTGAGGTTGAAGAGGTCCAGAACTTGCATATGATGCTTAATGGTTGTTTAGTGGAAAAGAATGCTAAAACTACATTTTCTATAGTTACTGATTTTTTTCTTTTTTCCCAAACTAAAAATAAGGGAACAATAGGAAAACAATAGGAAAATAAAAATTGAAGTGGGTCTAAACTACTTGATTTCAGTACAACTGGATTGTAAATAGCTCTGACTAAAATAATCTTCATATAGTTCTGTTAAAAATGACAGTATATCTCCGTATATTGGTAATCTGCTCTTCTTTCTTCCATTTGTCCCCTCTCTCTCCTATACAGCTATCACTGATGTAGTGACAGGTTAATAGAACACTAAAATTTCTGCTATTTTGGAATTTGGAAAAAACTATTCCTGTCATGGTCTACTATTAAATATACATTGTTGATCACTTTGCTGATTATCTTTGATTTGTCAAATCTCCAGGAATATTTATGTATAGTAAATACATAATTGCTCAAATTGTTTTTTTATTTAGTAGTTACATAGTAGCTTCTTATCGTTGAACGGCAGTAAATGCAAACATTTCAAACCTCGGCTCAAAGTGCACATTTGAAAACCTTAAGTGACAGAGGTACTGGAGTCTTTTGTAATGCTACTCAGGAAGACATATGCTAGGAGGTTAAACTTGGGGGTGTCCTAGTGCTGGTCTCCCAGATGAAACTATGCCATCTGTTCTGTAGCGTTTCAAGAATGGTGTGTTGTGGAGCAAAGGTAAGCTCAGCAATGGGGAGTTTCTATAAGTAGACCTTTATGAACTGACTTAATTTCTAAAGTGTAAAAGTTTTGCTTTGTTCTTAGTAGTTTAACAGATTTTTGACTTCTTCCCCCTTCCCAGATTTTGGTGTTAGTGCATTTTTAGCAACGGGAGGTGACGTTACTCGTAACAAAGTACGGAAAACTTTTGTTGGTACTCCATGTTGGATGGCCCCTGAAGTAATGGAGCAGGTATTCCTAATATTAAAAAAAAAAAATAATTCAGTCTTTAATTTTTGGAACCTGAGGCTTCACCACCTTGTCTTTCCTTTCTGGTTCTATCCTAGGTGCGAGGTTACGACTTCAAGGCTGATATGTGGAGTTTTGGGATAACAGCCATTGAGTTAGCAACAGGAGCAGCACCTTATCACAAATACCCTCCTATGAAAGTAACAATCATTTTGTATTACCTAATGCAGTTATCTGTATTAGTAGTGCTGCTAAATAATTAGCAGTACTTTGTATTCAATAGCAACTCAAGATACCTAAATATATGTATTCTGTGGAATATTTATTATCTTCTAATTTCTGCATGCCTTGAATTGATTTTGCTTACAGTCCCTCTTGTTTGGGTTTACTGTAGGTGTTAATGCTGACACTTCAAAATGACCCTCCCACTTTAGAGACGGGTGTAGAGGACAAGGAGATGATGAAAAAGTATGGCAAATCCTTTAGAAAACTGATTTCATTATGCCTTCAAAAAGATCCTTCCAAAAGGTAAGTCATTATTGCCATGTACAGTGGAATTATTTTTTAAATATACAGACTACTTAAAGTTCCACTGTTTAAACATAATCTTTAAGTGTATGATGTGAATTTTGTAAATAGCAGCCTTCAGTCCTCTTCATCTGGGGAGAAGAAATTGGCACTTAGTTGTCACTAAAGTTTTCTTCTTCTTGGTTGTTAACCTGATTTATTTATACTTAAATATACTGTTGAATTGAACTCTAATCAAACAAAAGTCCTTGCTCTACATCATAATTTCTCATCTGAAGCAAGAATCAAGTCTTGATACTGTGCATAAGTACAATTCAGATTGACCAGACCTGTTGGTAACCAAACACATCAGTCTCTTGGCCTTTAAAAGAAATTTAAAATAAATAAATAATTTAATACTGATTTTCCTCACTTTGTGACATAAGCTTAGTATTGCCTTTAACTTGGATATTTCCAGAGAAAATTACTTATTAAGAGGTATTTATTTTTTACTGTAAAGTTAGGGGCTCCAAAGTTGTTCAGTGTTTTCCTTGTGTTTGTGTATTCTATTTGTCATAGTATCTTTGTGATTTGTTCCTTCTTGCTATGTTCTGTGAATGGGATAGCCAAGATGATGAAAATACAAAAATCTATTCCAAAACCATTGCTGAAGTCCCAAGTTCCCAGAACAATTGATTTATTTATCCTTTATTCAGTTTTATGCAGGCCCATTTTTGTAGTTTCTTTTGCTGAAGAGTTGGAGGAAGCATATTCTAATCAACATTATTTCCTAAGGGTATCCAATATATCACGTTTTTGAAGAGTTTCAGAGAGGGTATTTCTGGGAAAAAAAAAGATTATTCTGAGAGAGCAGTCCTGACTGAGTACTGTGTAGGTCTTTTATGGTGTGTACTTCTCTTCACCGATGTTACATTAGCTAAATCCAGGATATTGTAGGGAGTCAAGTAAAAAAGGTGACAGCAGCAGTAGTAGAGACCAAGTATAATTAAGAAAAAAAATTATGTGGCAACATCTCTATTCTTGAAATCCTTTGAATTAGTCTTTTTCACTGAAGGATCATTTCTGTACTGTTTTCAGATTTGCCAAACCCCTTACAATTGGTGGTCATAGTAGCAAGTCTAGATGCTTTAAGCTTAGCACTACAGTTTGGCTGCTTACGGATAAGAATGAAATGTGTTCTGAATAGCCAAGCTTCTTTTAGTTCCCAGTGTCCAGCAATTTTCAGGGCAAGATTAAATTGGTATAAAAACATGAGAAGTAAGTAGTTAAAGCCGTTTTCCTTCTCTCCTGGAATTTGTGAGAGAAGTGCTTGCTCTTTGTGGCAAACTCTAGGACTGACATTGCACTTGTTGTTGTCTCAGACTACGTTTTTCTTCTGGGGATCTGTGGAGGGCTGTTTCTCTCTCTCCCCAATGCCAGGGATGCTGCTTACAGTCCTCAGCTGCAATTCACGGCTGTGGCCTATGTGGAAAACAGGCCCAGAAAGCATGTCCAGACCAGTTCAGAAGTGTCTGGGAATAACTAGTGGTAGCAAAATGAAGAACACTAGTTTGGATAAAACTTTACTAAGAATCTAGCTTTTAACTGTGTATATCCCTGTTATGTGGTGTGATGGTACTGAATCACTGGAACTTGTCTTAAAGTTAATTTGAGGTAAAACTTTGACACAGAAACTGATTTTTTTTTT
>VZZY01001901.1:0-21197 GCA_013400335.1 Eurystomus gularis | reverse complement strand
TTTTTTTTCTCCCTGCAAATGTTCCATTTCCTTTTGCTCATCCAGAGTTTCTGTGTGAATTACTGCTAAGCCTGATGGTCTCCACAGTACCACTAAAAAGAACTCCTTTAATGTAGAGTTGGGGCTTTGGAGGGGAAGAAAAAGTAGTCTATAGAACTACTGTCTGTGTCTAAATTGGGTGCTTTTTGTTAATGTCAGAATTTATTTCATTATTTCTAGCATGAGTAAACTGGTATGTACGTACACACTACTCCTCTTTGATATGTACGTACATACTACCTTTTTCTTCACTTACTTTTCAGATGTGTACTCAGAGAAATAAACTAGTTCAGGTTTAGGTTGGTTTTTGTTGTTGTTGAGACTGAAATTTTCCAAATTGAAGCTTTCCACTGCCTTATCTTATAGTTTGTGCTATATCCAATCTCTTGCTTTTATTCACTGGAAAACTATAGGAGATGTTACTTCCATTCAGTTAGAAATGATAAATCTTGGAGATTTTGGCTTCCCAAAATTTAGCCGTGTCAAAATTAGTCTTGGATAGTGGCATGGGCTCCAAATGGAAAGGATGAAAAGAACCTGGAGGATTTTGTTTCATCCTGAAATGCTTCGCTTTCTCTCCAGAGTCTGTTTCAGTACCAGAGTCTGGCTTTGACTAGAAAAGCAGCTTTTTAGATACCTGCAGCTAGGGGAGACAAATCCTGCTGTTGGAATCACTGTGGTAGCTGTAAGAATGTGGTTATCTGTTGGAAACATCAACTATAAACTTGAAAATGATGGGAAGAAAAACACTTGAACAGAACTGCAAGTAAAAGTGAAATGTCGAGGTTTTGACCTTACAACTGTTGCTTTGGTTTTTATTTGTCCATTTGGCTGGATGACTCTCTTTTTGGTTTATGCATCATGTTAATAGTGTCAGTATAGTTTCTTGTGAATATCTGCTGATGTTAAAGAAGTAAAAGAAAGCTGGTAGCAGGTATTGATGCTACTATTTGGAAATTGTAATTGTTCTATTATTGCTGTGGAGCAAATTTCAGTTGCCTTCATAGAGTCACTTGGGGGAAAACATGATACCTGACTGTTTGTTTGTTTGTTTGAAGTGTAAAATTCATCTGTGTTGAAAGAAAAAGGGGGAAAATTGGCAACTTAGAGACTTTTTTTTTTTGGTATTTTTGCCATAGGCTTAATTTTTTCATGTATGGTAAGTTGAGTACCTGTGAATTTCAGTAGCTATTATCATTCATTCCTCTTTTATACAGTACTAATTCAAAAGTATTAGAGACGTACCATTTAACTAACGTCTTGTACTGTATTCACTGAGAGGGGTCTTTGTTTTCTGTTCTAATTTATTATTAATCTTTCAGGCCCACAGCAGCAGAACTTTTAAAATGCAAATTTTTCCAGAAAGCCAAGGTAAAACGTTTAACCCTACGAGTAAATTTTGCTCTGCCTTAAAATCTACATGAAATTTCCTCTTTCCTTGTATTGATTTTTAACTTACCAAATGTTGGTTTTTCAGAATAGAGAATACCTGATTGAAAAGCTTCTCACTAGAACGCCTAATATAGCACAGAGAGCAAAAAAGGTGAGTGTATTCACATCTTTTTCTTGACTGATATACGAGAGAAAGCAGGGACTGTTTGATTGCCTTATATTTCAGTTGATTGAGCCATTCTCTTATGCAATGCTTTAAAGACAGTGACTGTTGAATGGTTTCTGCAGCCTAACTTTCTCCTGTAAGCCTTGCCAAAATAATGTATGATATTTGTCATCATATATGATATGATTTTTTTTCCCTGCTGTCTTTTAGAAAGCTACAGGTGAAAAGCTTATGCAAATAAAGTGATCTGTGAGCGTAGAGGTTCATAAACAGAATTCATATCTCCATTGATCACCTAGAGGAAGGGTGAAGATGCTATAAATGATACTCACTGAGGGCTACCTCGTTCTTTGGATTATTTAAAATGTGACGCCCAAATGTATGGAAGGTCGGGTCCAAACTCTGCAGGAGTGCTGCCGAGTTATTCACACCAGTGGAGCTTTATCCCTCAGGTGATGGAGTTAAACCCACAGCTATGGCACCGTGTGCTGGTATTTCTGTCATGCCTTTAGCACTTGTGTAAATGAGCTTACCAGGTGACATGCTGCAGAACTGAAAAAAAAAAGTAATTCTTAACAGGCTTCTCAGGTTAAGTATTTTAAAACTTAAGTATGAAGCAAGCTTCTGTTCATAAGAGCTAATAAACAGGAACAAATGTAGACTCCTGCTTATTGTGTGTGAGAAATGATGGAACTCGCTTTCTGTGGTGACTTAGTGTCTCTTCATTATGAGGAACTTGATTGGAGATTGCTGAGCGTCTGCAGGTGACAAGGTAGTGTGCTGAGTCCAGTGTTCTAAAAGCAGGCTTTCTGGGAGGATGTTTTGAGGAGAGTGCTTCAGGAAAGGACGTGTTTGAGCCTTTGTTGGCCCATCAATTAGGCTTCATTTACCTGGACTGGCACCTGTTAGATAGTCTGCTGTCTTTATGAACGTCAGTTTGGTGTGATTCTCCAACACTGAAATGTTCCTACAGCTAGTAGCTTATACTTGGAGGAGACTGTCAGCAAGTTCTGAATGCTTTTAAGTTCCTTCTGATCTTCTTTTAGGTGGAAATAATTTGGGAAATCAGTGGCAATGATGAGGCTTTGTGAGATGCTGGAGTAGAAAGCTGGAATGGGTGGCCTTGTAGAAGCAGCAGTGTACTGGACAGGTTAGCATCTGCAAGGTGCAGAGGAAGGGTAGGAGTAGTTCATCTGTTTGCCCATATGGTGGCAGCAATGCCCACATAAAAATTACCTAATGGGGAAAAAATCACAGTTTATTTGTTTTTCATTGTATGTCTTGGGCTGTACAGGAGTAATTTAGACATGTTCTGGTACCAGCTAGGTTTCTGATAGAGCGTGTGCCTCATGACATTCATCTCCCAGCTGCATCCTCACGTCAACTTTAGAGACTGCATGCTAACTCATACACCCATGTATGTATACTTATTTCTGTAAATAACTTGGCATCTGGTATTGCAGAATGAATGCAGGGTGGCCTCCTGTGTGTCATCAGAAATAGTTTTCTGAATAATTTTTTTGACAATTCTTTCTAATTTGGAAGAGGCATGATTCTTAAGAAATCAAAGCTATACAGCACTAGAGACAAATTAATCTGTCTTTTAATTAAGGCATCAATTGGAAAATGCTGAATTATTTATATTTTAAAAGGACACAATATTAAAATTCATCAAGGATTTAAAATTTAACTCACTTGTTACAACTTGGCATGTAGCTGCTGTTTTAAGATGCCATAAAATATAAGTGTATTTTAATATTAAAACTCTAGGTTTTTATTTTAAAAAGCTTGTATAAGTAGAGTTTGGTTGCTCAAATATTAACATGTAAAGTTTTTCAGAGGTCACTCTTGGAAGAAGTAGCCCCTGTAATGGAGAAAAGAATGTTGCTAGGGCAAAAGATAGGAAGGAGGTGGTGTTATCACTGCTTATGTTATCTTTTGTAGCACTTGGGGAGAAATGACAACTGTTTTGCCAAATATGAGTTCAGGTCTGTTTGTGAAATCCTGAAAACAGGTACATATGGTCTTGTGTGTATGAGGAAAACTTTTGCTGCTGTAAAGATGTTTCCTGTTTTAAAACCCAATTTGATAATTAAACAACACCCACCTTGTGTGTTTGGAATACAGCTTAACATCACAGTTCTAAACTGTGTCCTGTGCACGTATTACCCCTGCCCCAGTGTTTCTTTATTTGCTTTTAATTCTGCTAAATTTGAAATTACACCCTTCCTGACCTTATCCTAGTAATTAAGGATAACACTGAACCACTTCTGGTATTAACTTGCCCAGGAAGAACATGTCTTGCCTCTTTCTGTGCAGAACCTGCTTAGGTATATGTGTGTACTGATCCACAGAGATGAGTGTTACACGGTGCAACTTCTTACTGTGAATTCTGCATTTCATTAATGTGAGTACTGACTTGTGAGAGCATTGCTGGTGTCAGGAACTGGAGAAAAGGCTGTAGTGAATGGTCTGAGCTCAGTGCAGTATGGTAAATGAGGGTATGCTCTGAAGAAATGGAGCCCTCAATGCAGCCTCTGCCTCCTTAGCTGGTGTGACATTAGAGCAGCCTGCCCTGTCCTGTGTGGATCAGAGCTGTGTACATCTGTGTTATACAACGGCTTAGCAAGAGTTGAGAAACACTATTTATTAGCGTGTGTTGAAGTAGTTTTAATTTTTAACTGAGTGCCAAATAATTTAATTTGTGATGAGAATTGCTATATTGGAATAGAGGAAATTTGAAACAGCTTCCAGAATTCCACAGTCAGCTTGGAAATCTTGTCACACTAAAAAATTAATTATAACTGTAAGTACTCTGTATGCCCAAAGGCCCTGGGTCAATTTTATGGTTTTATAATCCTGTTTCTTTAAGTTTGAAAATCTCTTGCGTGACTGCCGCTTTCACAAAGTGAACAGGGAGAAACATGTATCTGCATTTCATTTTATTGCTGTCTGAAGTGCTGCTAGCATAGAAAAATTAAAAATCTGAGTAATTACTGGGCTTGAATTCTATTTTTGAGAAGGTGGCATTGCTCTGTGCTGTTAATAGATGCTTTTTAGAGTTCTGAGTGGCAGGTTACTGGGTAAAACCTGAGACAGCATACAGAGATTTAGTGTGAGTGATACCTTTTTTAAAAAAACAAACAAACAAACAAAAAACCAAAAACAAAAACAAACTTCAGTAGAAATGTCCTCACCGATGGGTTGGAATTCCAGCTCTGGAGTACAGCTATTTTACAGAAATGGTCATGTTACCTTACAGAAGAAATTAACAATCCCCTGCATTTAATGAGGAAAATATCATTAGATCCCAGATTTCTTGGATAGCTCTAACAGCATGATTGCATCTCAGCAAGACATACATATGCAGCGTTTCCTTCTTTCAGTAATGGATTTAATCTGATAGATAAGCCTCACCAATGAAGTTTGTCAGTACAGCTGGACTCCAGACCTTCTGAAAAGCAGAGAGCAATATTAGTTGGAGCTCATATTATTAGTAAAAATGTATATTTATTGCTGTGATTCTTTACACTTTAAGAAATGCTTATTGATGCTGATGTATGAAGAGATGGGCCAGGTGCTGCACTGAAACACTTTTTGTGGAAAACAGCAGCTGAACTATAAGTATGTATTTGGCAAGGGTTTTTGTGTGGGAGGCTTCTCCATTGCAGAGGATTAATTGTTCAGTTTACCCAGAACACTGTTACAAGTGAAAAAAAATATTGCAACTGTCCTTACACTGTTGGATATTAGTAAAGAGAGAAATTTGCATTCAGACCATCTTGGGTCTCTTTGTTTATTTTCAATAACTTTTTGAAAGTAAAAATTAATGGAAAGACTTTCCATAAAATGTAAATTTGGCAAAAAATTATGTAATGAGAAAGTAGTGCCTGCAATAGTGAGTAGTAGAAGTGTAGACTGTTTTAAGAGGCAGACACATACAGTTGCATCACCTTTGTTTAAACATTACAAATGAAGAAAAAAATTGCTCGCAGCGTTTCTGCCAGGTATACTTAAATGCCGTTGTGCCGTGAGATACAGGGAACTTCATACAGTATATGGGTTTGTTCATCCTTTTTTTCATAGGGTCCTTTTACCACCTGTATAGAGTGGTGAGGTTGGATTTTGTGCCCTCTCAAATGGAGCTACTCTAATACAGAATAGGCAAGCTTTAAAACAAACTGTGGAATGGTTGACTCAGTTTAGTGTCTTTTGTACTTCAGATAGCCATAAGCATCTCTATATTAACTTGTATTACTTGTTTTGGCAGGGTTTAAAAGCTTACACATGATTCATCCGAATCATTAAAAAGTAATGCTCTCCCATATTGGATAGTGTTTTCCAGTTCTCGGGCTATCACGGTTCAACTTCAGGATTCATTTGTGCATGGTCACTGCCTCTCTTGTGCAACAGCATCGATCTGTTCATTAGCTAATGGTCTGTTTGTGACCTGTTGACTTGTTTAAAAATGTCTAGAATGTGGACTAACACGAGATTGGTGTATACTGAGACAACGTTTCTGATTAGACCAGTAAATTTACATATTTGGCACTTATCTAAGCTGTTGAAACTTTCTGTACTGGAGAAGGGCTTCATCACTATGAAATGCAAGTGTAGTGTATCTTAAAGATGCTGTTGGTCCTGGTTAAAGACTGAAGACAGGATAAAGGAAATTCAAGCATGCATGATGCTGGTAGGTTCTTTGATCAGGAAGCAAGTCTTGTAACTAAGTGAAAGATAATCCTATTCTATTGTTCTTCTTTTAAATGATTTTCTTTTCTGTCTTGTTCTGAGAATGTGTGGGAAGGTGCTGGTTTTACCTCTTGCTTTCTGAGAAGTGAATCCTCAGACACTTCACTCGCATGACATCCAAAACCAGATTGATTGCCTCCCTTGGATTTGAAAAGGTGCCCTAAGTGGAAAGTGACTCAATGAAACTAGTTGTTAGTGAATCTGTTCTAAGTCTGTAGGCTGAATCAGTACTTTGGCCATGCAGGCAGCCACAGCTGGCTAGCTAGGGTCACCTTAGCGTCACGAGGTTTCCCACTGTGCTCGCTAAAGCAAGGCAGTAGAAGAAGCCTTTCTGCCTGTTTTTGTTCATAAAAGAAAGGAGGAGTTTGGGGAGGATGTGAAAGTGTATGTTACTTGTGACTTTGTACATTTTTGGGAAGTTTGTCAGGAAGGTCATGAAGGGAGATGAATTATAAAGAGGATTCTGTAAATGCAAGGTGGCTCAGAAGCAGCGTTGCCATCTGTTGCCATTTGCCAGAAGACTAATGGAATAGCTATGCAAGAATTTTTGCTTCTGTATGGAGAAGTTAAATCAAATCTTAACATTTCTAGTTCTAAAAAAAATAGATTGGGGGGAAAAAAAAAAAAAGGAGCCCAGGCCCAACACACTGAAGAAAAGTGAAAAGTAAATGTGTTTTCTTGGTTAGACCTTGTAAAGCTTTTAGGAGTACAACACAAAAAAATTGCATGCTGTTTGTTTTGGCACTCACACCCCTGATCTAATGATGTTCTTGAAGTTCCTGGGCAGAACTGCAAGGGAAGTACAGGTGAAGCAGGACATCCTTGAGACTGTGCTGCCCAGTGGTATTATGGGAGACTTAATTTAGCTAGAAATTGCATTTGGCTCAAGAAGTTAAAATTATGGCTGGAGCTGAAAGCTTTGAGGTTTTAATCAGAAATATGAGAAAAAACTTCTTCACGGTGAGAGTGACAGAGCACTGGAACAGGCTGCCCGGGGAAGCTGTGGAGTCTCCTTCTCTGGAGATGTTTAAAACCCGCCTGGACCCAGTCCTGTGTGACCTGATCTAGATGATCCTGCTCCAGCGGGGGAATTGGACTAGATGATCTTTTGAGGTCCCTTCCAATCCCTGGCATTCTGTGATTCAAGGCTAGCAGAGCAGAAGGATGGACTGGAATAGTAATAGTTTGTATGCAATGTCCAGCTTCCGTTTAGCACTGAAAAGCAGTTCCATGAGAAGATTATTCAAACTGTGCATCTGCAGGTAAATGTAAAATTACCTAGTATATGAAGTGAAAAAAACATCACCTGGATGACAGATAGGTGTGCATCCCAGCTGTGCAGTGCAGGAGTGACAGGCAGCAGAGGGCAGCCACATCTAACGCACAGCGCAGCGAGTAGCGTCCCGTCCGTCCTTCCTGAGCTGTACTGGGAGAGCATTGCTCAGTTAGGAGTGGCTCTAGCTCCATGATTTAAAATGCTATAGCCTGATTGAATGCACGCTGCTTCTTGATATCTTGATTTATGTTCATTATTTTTTTGTTCGTTTGTAACTTTTTTCACCATGTAATGGTATATTCAAGCCTTCGAGCTTGAAAGTAAGAGAAAATCATAGGAAATTCTTCTTTGAATTCTACAGTAGTATACTATTTTCCTAAGTATTCTTTAATGTGACCATATTGCTGGCAGTGAAACCCACCTTATAATGAGTTTTCTACTGAGTAATGAAAGCCCTACATGAGGTTGTATTTGTTGTCTTTCTTTTCCCTTCTGGTCATTCTAAGCAAGTAAACAGTTTGGATGATAGGAAAGGATCGTGGGTCTGGAGGATGCTGATTATAAAAGGAGGATCTGGTGATCCCCTAACAGAAAGCTTTTCATGATGCCCATTCATCTGAGCAGCCAGGGAGGATAACCAGAAGCTCCAAAGATCTGGATCTTTCTTTCATCTTTCAGAGTATCAAGTTACTTTTCCAATTTGCTATATTTTTAATTGGCTTCCTTTGATATCTGCAGGTACCTTCTTGCCTTTAGCACCTTAATTTCACTGGAGGGGAGGAGAGGGCCAGGGAAAAGAAACAGGATATGAAGGAGCCTCTCTCAGCATGCATGAATTAGCCATCAGGCCATTCCTGATAGCCCATTTGGGATTCCCTGGTTTGGAGGTGAAGTGTTACTTTTGAGAAAAGATGCAACTCCTCTGCACAATTAATTGAAAACATCTTCCTCAGCCCAGATACACATACCTGAAAGGGCTGCTGTTGGTTATTTGCAGTTAGTAACATTCGGTAATGAAATTTAGGCAGTGAAACTAATAAATGGAGAAATAATCTCTTAAAACCAACAATCATACTGAATTAGTAAACTGGCAGATTTGCCATGTCAGTGGGGCTTCTGAAAACACTGCCATTTCTCAAAACAAAATAAGGTTCAAGTTTTGGAGGAGACATAATAAGTACATTACAGTATTTATGTATTCATGGTTTTGGAAAGCAGAATTAGGAGCGCAGGGCATTACCTGCACTTGTTTACAAGATGTTTATGTGACAAAATAGTGTTTCTAGTCTGAACTGCTACATTATGCTGTCTCTTCTAAGCAGCATTATCCTACCAAGAGAATGCTCTGTGAAAGAGTGAAGAGAGGAGGGCTTTGGGCAGAGAATCTCCCTGAGTGGGTGGGGAGTTGCTGCACTGAGCATCTGCACTCATTTTTCAGCATTTTCTCTAGACATGTAGCAATGTATTCCCTCCTCCCATCTTCCTTCAGCTTTTAATAGCTTTGTTTTCTTCTCACTAATCACTCCACTGTATTCCATTTCAAAACTGTGAATGTAGGTAAGATTTCATGGCAGTCTTCTCAACTGATAGCCCTGCCCTTGGGTGTCACGCTCACCATCATGTGAGCATGATGCAGTATATTTTTGGCTATTAAAACAAGCCAGCATCATAAATATTTAAAGCAAATGGTCTTTTAACAGATTTCTGTTCTTTGTTGACTTGTGCTGTGTTATCCCTTAAAGAAGGATACTCTTCAAGAACCACTAGAGAGAGCTGAGGAAGTCCTGTTCAATGCACAATGATCAGTCTCCTTTATGCAGTACTCTTTTGTGAAAGAAAACGTAATGATCTGACTTTTCTTGACTTAAAGTTGCCAGTATAATTTATTCAGTAGTGAATAGAAGTGGTAATTTACAAAAAAATGGTGAAGATTCCTTTATTTCCAGTTCTTCAATGACTTGGGTGCCTTTTCAGTTTTTGCAGTACTTTGTGCTTCATTAAGAAAGAAACAAATATTTGCACGTTTGCATCAGTGACTTGGATTTTCCATACTGACTTCTTTAATTGAAGGTGATTATAAATGTTCCATGAACACGACATTGCACACTTGAGAGCAAACAGTAAATAGCTGCTTTGGAAGGGTGTGCTGGATAGATGTGAATATGTATTTTAATTCCAACAGAGATGCAGTTTGAATTTTTTAAGAAAATGATTGTGAGCTGAAACCATGATTTATGAAAGCTTGATCCCAAAGTAAATGCAGAATTTTCGACCATTATTCTAATGCAAAATTTTAAATGGGCTTTTACTCTCAGTGTTGCCATGTTTTGCAGACACCATTTGCATTTGACTTGGAATTGAAGATTTTAGTTGGAATTTACTTGCAATTGAAGGATTTGGTGTTCCTGTATCTTCCTCGTGAGATAACAAATACATATGCAAGAATATTCTCTGTTCTTCCTTTTACTGACTTGGGACATACCACCTGAAGTGCTAATAATGACATCTCCTCTCCTCCCACAGTAAAGTCATCTTGGAATACTGAAATTCAAACCCTTCAGACTGAGACTTTAGGGCATGGGAGATGTGCATACCAAATAATGAATTTGCTTCCTAGGAGCCTTCCCTATTTTTTTCAGTCACAAAGTTCTGTTGTTTCACATGGGCAATATACATACCAGAAATGTCTAAAGACATTTTTCAGGAACTGCAAAGCCTTAAATTATCTGTGTCCTTTCAGTCAGCAATTTGGATGAAACCTAAGCATGATTGTGCAATGTAGAGAAGCAATAACAATTAATTTGGTATGGAGTGTGAATGGTTACTTTTGCAAATTTCCAGGTTTCAGGACCAGTCTTACCTATCCTCTTCTGCATACATGATTTTTTTTTTTTCCTCCAGGAAAGGTGTAGTGCGACAAACCTCCATAGTTCTTGCAAAGGAAAGGGGCTTATCGCATCCTGAGTGATAGCTTACACATCTCAATTTTAGTATGGCGTTAGAGCTTAAGGTTAGTGTCTGGTCCTGGAAGGCCAGTTGCAGTTATCCCAGAATTGGTTTTGGTGCCAGATTAAGTTCTTACTGTCAAAGAAGTGTCTTAGGTGGGCCTGTGCTTTTGATAAGAAACAAAAACCAACCACCAACAACAAAGCCACTCCTCTCTGTTCCTGCATATGAATATGAAATACTTAAAAGTTCTGTCTAACTTCTTTTCCAAGTAGGAGGACAACAAGGAAAGACTAAAAGGAAGAGGTTTTTTCCCCATTATATTAGGAATATGCAGAGTGACTTGAGAGGAAGGTACGCTAACACCAAATGACTGTGGTATTTTAACACCTTTTGAGCCTTACAAAGCAAAAAAGCCAGGGTGTTATTTTAGAAAGATAGTGGTACATTCCATTAATAATGACAGTCTGCATAAGTTGTGGTGAGGCAAAACAAGATTCCCAATTCCGTAAAGCACATTCAGGTTTGCAGAATTTTTGTGGCTTGCATCACAATTGAAATGCGACTTTGTAATGAACTCAGTGGAACTGAAGAATAGCCAGCAGAGAAGTGATCAGGATGCTCACAGTACCTGTGAGACTGTGTTGGATGGGGACCAGCCTTCTCTGGAGGAAGTGCCTCAACTTCTGAAGAAAGGATGATGCGTACATGTGGGAATTCATGCTCTGTCTTGGACTTCAAACCACGGTTTGTTTGGGTTTTTTTGTTGTTGTTGTTGTGTTTTGTGTTTTGGGGATTTTTTTCTCAAAAATGTGATTACAGTGTACTGTTCTTTATGCAAAAAGTTTGATTTTCTTCTGCATGAATATATATTGTAGAAAGTGACTTCTTCATGATCTGCCTTTTACCTCAAGTGTTAAGCTGTGATTAAATGTGTAACTGTTTTGAGCAAAAGGCTAGTGCCATGATTAGGTAAATGTGATGATATGCTGATTTTCTTCATTACATTGGAATGCAAATAAATGCATAGGGATGGGGATTGAAATTTGCTTTTATATCTTAGAATACATTCAGGAAAGGTTTGCAGGATGGCTAAAGGTAAAACATTATTAAAACTGATTGCTCTACAGGCTTAAGATGTGTGTGGAACGAACTGATCTGGGTTTTTTTGAGATAAAAAAACACAGCAAAATGCGCTAAAACCAAACCGTGTTCAGTAGTGTCGTGTTTCTCGTCATCACTCTGCCTGTAAAATAACTGGCATGGTAACAGGCAATGTAAATCATGAAGTAGTATGAGAAGTGAAGCTCCTGGGACATCTGATTTGAAAAAAAAAAAAGGGGTGTTGGGGATGCCAAAACCTCACCTTATCAATTACCAAGTAATATTGGCACTTTTAAGAGCCATTCAGCACATCTGTTCTATGAGAACTTCTGGGATCTGTGTAACAGGGGAGTCCTGTCTCCTGTAGGAACCGTTACCACAGTCTTAGGGAAAGGTCATAGAATCATAGAATTGTTTTGATTGGAAGAGGCCTTTAAGTAATCATCGTGTCCAACCATTAACCCAGCACTGCTGGGTCACCACTAAACTATGTCTCTCAGGAGATGAAGATGTACAGCATCACTTGACTGGTCCTTCTCATTTCTGCCTGAAAGTCAAATCTGGGCTTTTACTACGACAGACTGCAGAAAATGAAAAAAACATGAGATGTTTAAATAACCACCTTGTCATCCCTACTCTCTGGGCCATGTGGGATTGCATACGTCTTGAATAGTCTACTTGCAGATGTAGCTGAAGGGCATCAGTGGTAAAATAAAATAACTTTATCTCTAGAAAAAGCTAAGCTAGTTGATTTGTTGGACTGCAGTATTTCCAGAAAGATATTCCACAAAGATTTTTGAATGGGTGGGGTCTACATATTTGCTTCTCTCCAGGAATTCAGGAAAAAATACATTTGGGATCTGTTGCCTATATACGGAGGGCAGCAAGGCACCATCCATGTTACTGAAATTTTCAGTGTTCATGAATGCCATCAGTTGTGCTTGCAAAAATGTATCTTATTTACTATGCTTTCAGGTCACTGAACTCTTTTTTGTGGAGCAGTTAAAAATGTTGTTCTAAATCTACCAAGCACTCTCATCACAAATATTCAGTTGCCAGGGTCTTTAATAGGAATAGCTTAAATAATTGAGATGGTAGGAAAAGAAAGAGTACTAGTTCAGTTGTTTTTCTGTAGAATGAGGAAAAAGACAATAGATGCATAATATTACTGAAAGAGTGGATTTTTAATGTGGCCTAGTGTTATGCCAATTACCTGGCTTAGCGTGAAGAACGTGACCATCAGCAAAAGACAGATGCATAAACAGGTGTAGATTTTATTATCTATCTCCATGGAGCGCAGGAATATTATAACATAGCCAGCAACAGAAGAAATAAACCTACTCACCGTGAGTGATATAACAAAAGGGAGAACAAACTGAACCACAAACTCGATAACAGAAGGGAAAATGAACCAAAAAGCAAACTCAGCAACTGAGGGAGAAACCAGCCATACCCCAAATACCACCCTGGCAAATGCCAGAGAGGTGCACCAGCAGAACATGATACATTCCACAGAGGTACATGGCTGAACTGCGGCAGATACCAAAGGGATAGACAATCAAATCCATTACCCGTGTCCTTTCCAGCGTTCCTATGAAATCTGTTACCCTCATCCTGTCTGATGTACTCATCCTGTCCCGCTGTTGCTGGGGAGTCCTGGTTGCAGTGAGCAGTCAGTGGTAATGGGGGAAACCCTGCATGGTGCGTCCACCCGCAGGTCAGCTTCCAAACTTCACTACAAGTGGGACCAGCTTTTATGCTGTTGGATAAACAGTTCAGGTTGCATAGGTAAGCCTCAAAAATAACTTCAAAAGCAGGACACCTGCTATTTTTCCTCCTTATTGGGTTCTGTCCAAGGTTGGCCAAGCCTGGGAAGAAACTCAAAGAGAAGGAGGCAACCCTGTCTGTTTTGGCCCTAAATCATGCGTTTCTCAGGATAGCTGTGTGTCTGTTCTCACAGCTAATCAGCTAATTTCCCAGCAGAGAAAAATCCTCTGCTGGCTTCAGTCATAGTCTGGTTTTGAGATTCATCCATATGTCAACTTTAATTCAGGGCCTATTGCTCAGGCCCTGGCACTTCACCTAGATCACGGGCTGTACCATGCATGAGTTGCAGTAACATTTTATGCATGCCTGCATTGGTATCCCACAGTGCGTCCTTCTTATGTCTTTAGAATTAGACACTGAAATAAAATACTAGATCTGTAAGTGGGCTCAGTTCTTTGCTGTTTTGACTAGTTGTGAATAAGGAATTAGAAAGATTCAGAAAATGTTCATTCCCTTCCTTGTCACCCTGCAAAAATAAACTTGTAAAGAGATTGCAGAAGGAAAAGAATCAGTGATGAATAATAGATTCTTCTTTCCCTAGTCTCTAACATCTACATATAGCAAGCACATCAATGCCTAGAAGACAACAATTTATGTTTTGCTTCCTTATGCTGTAGCCTGCTTTTCTTCCAGCTTTGGGAAATGTGGGCAGCTTCTGCATTCTGATGCTAGAGTTCTCGCTCTGTCAGGCTGATTTGGGCTAACCTTCGATGGATGGAATTTACAGTTGCCCTGTTCATCTGGTTAAACAAACATTCTCCTGCAAAGCTGATCCATGCTATTGTTGGCTGGGAATGTTAAATTATCTGTCTCCTGCTTTAAAAGGGTGAGGACAAACAGTTCTGTCAGCAGCTTAATTTATTCTTAAATCTTTGTAACTTTGGTGTATACTGGAATAAGCTTTAACCAGCAACAACATTTACAACAATAATAATAATACAATGCTTAATATTTTTCTGGTAGTTATATGATTTTTTCACTCACTAAACTGTCCAGGCACTCTCTGTTGTGGCTGATGTTCATAATGTCTTTCTTCCACAGCTGTGGTATTGTTGGCAGTGGCTTGTTAAGTTTTTCCTCCTACAAACTGATTTTGGTTGTAGATTACAACATTCTGAGCTGCTTTTGTATTGAGTGCAGTTTAAATGCCAGTCATTCAGATTCATTTTTTATTCCCTGATGCTCTTCTGATTTATGTGAAATATGTTTTCTAATATGTGTTAATTTGTCTTTGTAAGGCTGAAGGCTTTCATTGTTTTTTTATTAGCTGAAGTTATTATTCAGTTTAGTTTCTATTTTGGAGGGAGCATTTAGGTTTTTAAAACAATAAAGCTCGAATTAGAATTGAGCATGTTTTAACTTGTTTTCCTTTCCTTCTGAAATACTTACTGAGAGAGACATAATCCTAGCATAAAGAACTATCCGTGCTGTGTATTTTGACTGAAAGTGATAGAGAAATTGCATTTGTATAGCTACCACATGCAATGTAAAAGAACTGCCTCCTTATTTTCATAGAGTTACAAGTTTGTTTCAGTTCCATGCTGTGTCTTGGATTTGCTTTGTGACCTTGGATAAATCACTTAATTTGTCCACCACTTTACTCCCTCTGTAAAATGTGAAGCCTGTAGCAAGGTATCAGGTAGAATATTTTCAGCTGCTGTATTGCGGTAATCGTTGGGGTGAAATGCAAGTGTGCTGCCTTTGATATCAGTCTTCCAGTGGTATCTTAAATGGTAACCAGAAATGAAATTCCAAATATTTATAACATTTCAAGTACAACCCCTGTTGCATGTTCTTGCAGTGTTAAGACTGTTATTCTTACCGTCCATTTACCTTTTCTTCTATGTTCACCTGGCACCTTAGTTTTGGTCCTAGGCTTGTACCCCTCAAGACAAACCTTTTTACGCTATCTTTTAAGAAGACTAATGAAAGGTCATTTACCATTTGATTGGAACGAATCAGTCTGGAGCAAACTGGATCTGAATGAGAATATGGAATTCAACCTACCCATAGCACTAATTGCTAATGTCATTTAAGGATGAGCATCTGTTCTCATGTTGCTGGACTTTTCTGCCAGTTTTAGCACTGACACAAGAGAGATTGGGAAGTTGGAGAGAAGTCCACTGACAATTTTAGACTTGCATATGGAAGTCTGCAGAGTTGTCTTCTCTCCAGCAGGCCGAATTGTGAATTGGCAGTCAATATGATAGAAACCATGGATGAAGTTCCCAGTAATGTTTACAGTCTTAAAAATCCCCCTTTAGAAAGAAAATGAAGGCATAGAAAGAAGACACTTTAACTGTACATAAACAACAGGTGTTTGAGGTAGCATGAATCAGGAGGTATATAGTGCATTCTTTGAAGGACAGTTTATACAAGGGAAAACAAGTTGACTGCAAAAGAAAAGAGAGTTTTATCCGCTCTGGAGGGTAAAGTGACATTGAATTTCATCGAAAGTCGATAAACAGGTCACAAAATGTGGGCCTGTTTTGTTTCTTGATCATTGTATGGCATCCTTTGGGAGTTATGCAGTACTTATTCCTAAGTTATATCTTCAGGTCTCCAAGATAAGCATGCTTTGCACTTCCTTCCTTCTTGTCTTCAGGTAGTTCTTTTCCCTCCTAGGATAATACTAGAAGTTGAGATGAACGGTTGGTCTTGCATACATTTGACATTGTTCATTCACATTACTTTCCTTTAGCACTTTATTGTGAGGGTAGAAAAACTCTTCACGTCCATATTTGGGAAGTGTATCTTCAACATATATTTCAAAAAGCGCTTCTGTTGAGCAGAGCTGGGAGTCAAACTCTGTCAGAAATACAAGAGATTCTTCAAGTAGGACTTGAGATGCCCTCTGAGGCATTCATTACGTTGCATCGTCTTTCTGAGTTTGAGTAGGGGTATCTTTGCTGTTTGAAAATATCTTGATCATGTTGTTGTTGGTTGTTTGTGTGATCTCTTCAGATCTACTGAAGTTTCTATCAGTTTTTCTACAGTTTCCTGCAGTGACCCAGTGAAGCTGAGGTTATTAGCAAAGCACACACAAATACTTTGTGCAGTGATGAACACAGCTTTCTAGAACCTTCCATCAGTAGCCATCTAGTTTATTTTTAGATAACAGTTGAATGTTATGTAGGCCATCAAGTCCCCATGAACTCTCCTCGTCATTTCTATGTAGTGATTTTTGTTTTGGCCTGTCGCAGTGTTTTCATTAACTTTTACAAGCTGCAGCATTTCAAAGAGTAGCTTAAGCTGTCTGCTGCCAAAGGAAAGACTTTGTAAGCTTTGCCATAGGGGACTGTGGTTTGATGGGAGAAAATGGGATAATCGTTTCCCTCTCTCTCCCCTGGTGGGCATACCATAATGGTTTTGCTACAAATGCTTGACACCTGAGGCACAGATTTCTGTTGTTTTATTGTGCAAAGCGAGCGCTTAACAGGCTACAGTTCAGTACATGTGTGTATGTAACCATTCAGCAAAATACTTCTGTGTATTGCACACCTGCTCTTGCAAATTGAAAGGAAACAATCAAAAGGTAAAGTATATGAGAATGTCACCTAGAAAAACCCACTCATTGTTTCCACTCTGACGAAGATGCATTTCTAACAGAACAATTCCTGCACCGGTGCCGCTCAGTGATTGCTTATCTTTGTTCCTTTTTTTTTTCTTTTTTTTTTTTATTTTCGTCTCCTCACAAGCCTGTTATAACAGCCCTTAGTGTACTTGCTGGAAAAGGTTTTTCCTGTGTTGAAGGTTGTTTAGGCTTGTAAGGACAAAAGGGTTACAGAGCTTTGCCACACTCAGACTTGATTGTGAAGAAGTGAAAATCTGCTGAAGATTTTAGTATAGTGACTTGACATACCTTTATAAAAATGTGCTCACTTCAGTTCTGCAGTGTTTTGTGAGACAGGGAAAAAAAAAGGTTAGAGCAGAAGATACATCCTAGCAAACTAGGACTCGGGATAGCACAAAAGGCAAGTATCTGGTGGACGAAGACAAGTGTTTAAGAAGAATCTGTTTCCTTAAGGAACAGAATTGTTTAAATTTTACCTTGTGGTTATGAAAAGGTTGTAGGACTTCTACTGTTATTTTAAGCATCTTTTGTCTAGGTAAAGCAAGCATAATGTGAAAAGAGGATTACTATAATTTGAGGGATACACGAAGTGCTGAAGAGTGCCTTCGCACTTAATTTTTCCTTTCTAAGCATCTTTTCTAAGATACAAGTGGTCAATAGGCTGGAGCGTATTAATTGGATCATTTGTGATCATTCTTAACCTCTACAGATGATCACAGTCTAATAAAATCTGAATGTTGCAATGGGTGCTGACCCTTACAGCTGATTGGTATCTGACGTGGTGCTACTGTGGCCTCCAAACTCTGTAACTGACATTACAGTGCTTAAATGCTTATCCTAGGTGCATCTATTCTGAAAGTACAAATAATATGTTGATATGAGAAAACGCCAAATTAGTTTTTCCGAAGTAAAGTTGTCCTTTTCAGTTAAATATCTAATACCAATGGTGTGTATGTACACTATAAAATGTTTTTCTATGCTATAGTTTCTGTTTCAGAACATAAAATAAAAGCATTACACTTTTTTTTTTTCATGAAGAAAAGAGGTTTTTCAATGGGAAAGTATCATATGAAAAAAGTACTGGAAGCAGGTAGTTCAACTTTGCCCCCACCCTGAGAAATGTGTGCTGACATTTAATATTGATTGTATAAAGTAATTCATGATTAAAAAGCTGCAAATTTACTTAGGAAAGCAAGGGTTTTTTATACTGAAAAGCCAGCAATATATGCACAGTGTTTACAGGTAAGGAGGGAAGAAAAAATACTGAGAGCCTAGTGGTTGGGCTGAATAAAACAAGGAGGAATGACAAAAGATTGTGTGACAGACGTGAAAAACTTAAACTAGCATTCTCACAAAAGGAAATGGAGACAAATATATGCCGTCTCTAGATATATTTGCGTTCTGTTCATATTTATGTATGTATCACTTTTTTTTGGAATTTACAGTGTTTCCCTACCACAGATGACTGGTGCAACTACTGAAAATGATATTCCAGCTCCTCCTCTTGTGCAGGCTGTAGCACTTGCACTCAGTCATGATCAGCTAAATCAAAAAAGCTGATTTGAGTACAAGCTAACTGTGTTCCATGTTAATTTTTCAGTTGGGTTGTCTCTGCAGCTGTAGGAATGCAAATGAAAGCTTGAGGAGACCTGGTGTGGCAGATTGTGTGCTCCAGTCACAGTGCTACATTGTGAGCGTTGTAGCATATGTGATTTTGAGGTTCCTGAGGGATTCCTGCTGCCAAAACAAGATCAGCCAACTTCCCTTTCACTGTCCCTTTTTTGTTTCTGCCTCTTTGTTTAGTCTTTGCTATTTGACCTCAAGATGGACTGATTTAACCCACAAATCTTGCAAAAAACTTGTTCAGAAAAGGAAAAAAAAAGACTAGTTTTTCTCCCAGGCTGATGGATTGAATCTGCTCACTGTAGCACCAGGTAGGTCCTGGTGCAGCCATGATCTCAGGATTGAGATGGATAGTAGATGGTCTCAGATGTCTTATCTTAGCCCTTTAAAGTGGTTCTTCTGGCTGTGCCAATTCAAAGCCTAAAAAGCTTTAGCTCTATAATGTAGGTTTTATTCCTTTATTTCTTCCGGTGTGTTTTTGCTTTTTATTAATGGGAGCTGAATATGATAAAATGTGAGCTGGCTCCTAAAGTACTTCATGTGTTACTATCTATATGCATTTTAATGAGCGTGCTCTGGAAGAGACACTAGAAAATCTGAAGAGAAGCAGCAATATACTAATATCAAGTCTGTTACGGTAAGTTTCTGTTACAACAGGTTTATTATACCTGTTCATGATGAATAAAGAGACAATTTATTTGCTGATATTGTGCACCGCTCTTGCTCTGTCCTGCACTTAAGGTGGCTTTAAGTCCCTTTGTGGCTTTAATCAGAACTGAGCCTGAACAAAGTCACTACTAATCAATCAAAAATTGTGCAAATTAATTTGCTAAGTAATTAGAATGTTAAGCACACCCACCAAAAAAATGAAGTAATAGACAACAACTTCACAGTTTTGAAGGTTGAATAGGTTAGGTACTTTGCTGAAATTATGGTTTCTTTCCTGTGAATGTGTGTGCTGGTAGAATCAGTCTGAAACAGAGTACAAGTCTAAACTTTGTTTTTTCTGCCTTCAGACACTTTTCAAGAAAATAATTTAACGCAATATTTTATTTTGCAGTAACTTACTTTCTTTTCCTTGAGCTATTTGTTTATTGCTTATTAGAAGGCAATCTATTTAAAAACTTGAAATGCACTCCGTCTTCATCAGTAAAGCTTTCTCCCCTAAGTCTCTGCCAACACCATTAAGCTCCATTAAAATAATTCTAGTTAAAATAAGTCTTCAGAACAACTGAAAATGGATTCAGAAGAGATTTTGATTAGTGTGTGATGTAGAATGTGAATGTGTCTGTAAAGCATTCTATTCTACTCTGTTTGAAAAGCATGCTTTTGGTTGTGATTGATGTCCTTTCATAGGTTCGCATGTAGCTGTTGAAAAAATGTTTGTGCTCTTAAACAAAAGCCCACATCGAGACTGTTCCTTGAAGGATAATAAAATATATTCACGAGAACCAGGCAGATTGTCTACTAGATCACCTTGTATCTGTGCTAGTCCCTCATGATGTAGACAGTAAGAGCCCACTGCTAACAGTGCCTGGGCTGATTGCAGCTGGGTAAAAAATGGCTGTGCTACTGCTTCTGTTTACTTTTGCTCAGTCCTCCCTTCCAAACACAGAGGAGCTTCTTATACCAAGCTTTCAGGCAGCTAGAGCTAAAACTGGTGCATTAGGAGCCTGGTATGGGATACAGGGAAAATAGTGCAGAATTTGTCCCTCAAGTGATGGAGTAGGATATTCTCCCCATGTCCTGCATAGGTTTCATCTGTTCTCAGTTACAAGGGAGTACAAAGTACAGAGGAACTGAGTAGGGCACTCTTCTTTGGTTGTGCAGGGAAGAAATGTGAGGGAGGAATAGCGTAAGGACTGAAGAAGGTTCAGAAATATGCTGAGGTTCTGGAAACTTTGCCCTTTCCTCTATCTTAGTCTTATATGTGCAAAAGGGAAGGGAGAGAAGCAGATGGGTTTGGGGGGAGTAAAGGAAGGAAGAGAGGTAAAGAGTGCAGACAGACACCAAGATACCTGCTTGTATTCAGGTTGCCGGGAGAGGGGAACCTCAATCCATCCCACTCCTACCAGTTTGATGCCCACAATAGATGCCCAGAACCTGGAGAGGGATCACAGGTCAGCAGCAGAGCACCTGAAGAGCAGCACAAAGGAATTCCAGCCACTCCAGCCAGTACATCAGCTTCATCAGGGGCCCACCTTAAGAGCCTCTGCAAACACACGTGAGTAAACAAGAGAGGTCAGAGTTGTGTGCACACCTATGGAGCTGTGATCTTGTTGGCATCACAGAGACACGGTGAGATGGCTCCTATGACTGGAGGGGTGGAATGGAAAGATACAGGCTTTATAGGAAGGACAGGCAGGGTAGATGAGGAGGGAGTGTTGCTCATGTCAATGACCAGCTGGAGTGCATGGAGCTTGGCCTGAGGATGGACAAGGAGCCAACAGATGAGGAGCTGGCCAAGAGCTCCAAGGTCAGGATTAAAGGGAGGGCAA
>VZZY01001900.1:74162-85380 GCA_013400335.1 Eurystomus gularis | reverse complement strand
CGGGGCCTGAGAGCCGCGGCCTCCATCCCGGCGCTGCCGCTCGCCATCCCGCGTGTCCCTGAGCCCGGCTCTCCGCCGCGCGTCTCCGACAGCGCACTCGTTAACGACCCTTTGAAGTGGTCCTCCCCGTAACTTATGCCATCGCTGGCACCACACTGGACACGTTACCTTGAGGGTTTTAGCAATACGTACGTACGCTTTTTAACTGATTTTTGCTTTACCGTTGAAAAAAAAGGAGATCTTTCTTGGTGCCCAATTTGTCCTCTGTAATAGAGCTGGAACTCGGCTTGGAGCTGCCGAAACGTCGAATGGAAAGCAGAGAGCCGCAGTGCCATCCCAGCGCTGCAAGTCGTACGCATGCTAATTCAGTCCTTGAAGTCAGGAGGACTATTCGTATCGGTAGGAGCTATGTGCGCACGCCAGACTTGCAATATCAAGACCTATTCAAGCATGCACCATTTTATTATGCAAACACGTGTAAGCAAAGCTATCAATCAAAAAACCCTAGTCTGAAAGATAAAATGCAAGTCAGAAGGGAAATTTAATTAACTAGTATCAAGAAAAGAGGTTTGAGGTGGAAAATTATGTCGAGTATTCTACATGAGAGTACAAATGAATAATTGTTAAAATAATAATCCTTTGAATTTCTGCAGTGTAACTAGAGCTACCCAACTTCCTTAAACACTGTCCAAAAAACAACCACCATCTTAGTTTTTTTCACAATAAAGGTTTTCCTAATTTTGAAGACTTTTGTTTTAAGTAGATTCAACCATTAAATGCTTTGTTTCACTCATTCAGCTCTTCAAAAATTCATCCATAATCAAAGGACTATTCCTTGACGTGCCTGGTTCCTAGAGATTCTTGTTCTACATCATCTTCATAAGCCTCTGCAACATCCCAGTAACTTTCTACTCCTGAGATCCCTCACCACAACATTCTCAGGTCCGGAAAACCAACTGGAGACCAGTTATAATTGGATTCCCTCGGAAGTCTGTCCTGGGGACTTACCCTTTTTAATATTTGTCTCAGTGACCTGGAGGGGGAGACACAAAGCATCCTCACCAAGTTTGCAGATGGCTCTACACCAAGTGGTGCAAAAGGAAGGGCTGTCAGTCAGAAGGACCTGATGAGTGCATCAACAGGAACTCCATGAAATTCAGGAAGGACAAATGCGAAGTACTGCACCCAGGATGGACTCTCTGCAACAACACAGGCTGGGGACTGTCTACCAGGGTAGCAGTACTGATGGAAAGTACATAAAAGTCTGGTGGTCAGTAGCTTAACCAGGACCCAGCAGTGCATCCTGGCAACAGTGAAGACTAATAAGCATAGTGAGTCGTATCAATGGCAAAATGGTACATCAACAGTAACCAATACATCAAGGAAAGCAATTATTCCCCTTCACCCAGCTCGCATCTAGAAGTCAGTTTGGGGTTGTGTAGTACAAGAAAGGCTTGGAACGACCTGAGTACAGGGAAAAGTCACCAAGATAGTTATGGGGTTGGAGCATATGACCTATATGAGGAGAATCTGGGGGTTCTTTATCCTGGAGAAGAGAAGGTTTAGGGGAGATGTTATTGAGAAGATGGAGCCAGAGTCTTTACTGAGGATGCCTGGAAGAAGAACAAGAAATAAATTCATAAAATAAACCAGCAGAGGTTCTGACTGGATAAAGAGCAGGATTTTTCATTATGAAGATAATTAAGTGCTGGAATACTTTGCACAAAAAAGTTGTATACTCTCCCACCTTCCAGGTTTTTAAGACTAGGCCAGACAATGCCCTGAGCAATCTTGTCTGAATTTGTTAAACCCACTTTGATCAAGAGGCCGGACCAGATGATCGCTCAAGTCCTCTTCCAACCTGAGAAATTCTACAATCTGTGCCCTCCCTTTATAATTTCAACTTCTTCCCATGTTCATTATTATCGCACAGTACCTTTAGTTCCCTCACACATCTAGGATCACCCCCTGGCATGTCTCCCATTCCATATTTATCCAGCTTGCTAGCTGGGCACAGTCAGCTCACCCTGCGGACAGCCTGGCCTGCCTGTACAAGAGAGCCAACTGGCAGCCCACCAGACAGAAGAGCAAGGAAAAACAAAAAAAATGGTTGATTTCCCCCTCATCTGAGGGACACAGAGGGGCTATCTAGCTGCTGATTTATCAATGGATTCAAAAGTAACCCAAAGGGAGAGAGGACGAAGGCAGATAGACTGTTCAATCACTTAAGGCCAGCTTTCTTTGAAAAACAGGCTAAGGAAAAAAGAATACAAAAGAAATTTCTCCAAAAATGAATTAGCATCAAAAAACCCGACTACAAAATACAAGAAGATACATTTTTAAGAAGTCAACTTGTCATTCACAACATCCATCATGTGTGGAAGCATCATCACGTCTTCCCTGCTCTAAATTACATTAGCCAAAATCCTGTTAGCATAGGATGTCAGAAGCAGGGTGCATTCCAAAGCTGTATACTACATGAAGATTTGGCACACCACTTAAATACTTGGATTGTGCTTGAGTCAAGGATGGGAAAATTACCAGTGTGCTCCTGAAACAACAATTTCATCCACACTTGGAAAGGCTGGTCTAGCTTTACTTTCATAAACACTCATGCAGATCACTATTATCCGCTGACTTAAGAAAAGTCCTGATACCATTGTTCAGAGGTAGTCTTTTTCTGAGTTTCTGCTACTTAGAGAAAATGCCAAGTGGAAACTGGATCTATTAAAAAGGCTGGAAACTTAATTTTCATGTTTCTGTTTTAAAGTCTTAGTATTTTTTTTTTCATTGCTACATCTCCTCCTGAGTTTCATCCACTCTCATTTATAAAAAGCATACTGGAATTCTGTCTGCCGTCAAAGGAAAATAATGCTGATCTCTAAATAGGAAATTCCTGAGATATTCTTCTAGTCTGCATAATTAACTTTCCTAGCTTTAATATAGAAAGGCTTCTCTTCTCTTTGCAAGACTAATGATGTAGGAAAAAATTTACAGTTTTTAGAAATATGTATATACATATATGTATTTTATAATACTATACATACTTAACTGTATCACAAAACAAATATTGTCACTAGACAGTGGTTTCATCTACAGATATTTTTCTAGCATTCTGGAATCTGGTCTTAATTGCACCATTTGATCATTGTGATAAGTCACAGTATATACACTTACATACAGAAATTCAAAACCCAAAGATAAGATTAAACAAAAAAATGAACTTACTTTTATCAACAGGCTGCTATCATCTGTGGAACTTGTTCCTGATTTATAAAGTTATTTTCTCGAAGTGCTTTTAAGTTTCATAACACAGCTATCTTAACTTGTGACCAAAATTCTGCTTTTAAAGCAGTAAGGAGCCACATACTTAAAAGTAAAACATCAAGAAATGTGTAATTTGAAGAAAGTTGCTTGCTTTTATATAACACATTTGTTTAATTTAGACCTTTTTGATAACAAGTACATGCTTCAAGTCTTTAAAATTATTTTAGCAATGTAATTCTGAAATTTTCCTAGAGCTATGATAAAAACATCATCAAGGGTAACAACAAAAATGGAGCTGGAGCAAAGTTATGCTTCCAGCTATAATTTTAACCAATCTCTCCACTTGAATTTGAGGTTTTTTTATTTTTAAAGACATAACTAAGGTCATGTTCTTCATTCAAGTGCTCTTGCCAGATCTCTACTATAGCAGAACTGTACAAGACCATCAAGAATTTACAACTGATTGCATGAACGCCTCAATTCTTTGTGGCAGGACTCAGTTTCAACACATCCTCAGAGGCATCAAATGCTACTAAAGCAGTCAGTTGAGTCACACTATCCTATATAAAAAATATGAGGGATCACAAATTAATACCCCCAAAGTAAGCAAATTTCTAATCTGCCAAGCACTTATAGAGCAACACAATAAAAACTGTCTACATATTCATTCTTAATTACTTGTTTGGAAGCTTTAATAGCAAACCATGGTTCAATCAACATTTAATAAAGACCTACAGTATATGAGACAGCATGCAAAGGAAGCATAAGTGTTAGAATATTTGTTACAAATAAACTATATTTTATTTAAAGGTTTGAGATATTGCAATACGAGTTTTCTATAAAGTTAGAACTTATATACAAGTTCCAAAAACCTTGAGGGGGAAAAAAAGGTTCAGCAATATTATTCTGATATTGGCATATGTGTCACTAGCACAAGATTGTTTTTCACAAACATAAAAGCACCTAAACCTTGTCATTGAAAACTTTTAGGTCCCAAGAAGTGAAAATTCTGAAGAGAGCTATCATCTGCTTAAGCTCTCTGAAAGGTACTGGCTTTGCTGCACTTTAAAAGTTTAATTATATTTTATTGATGAAACCAACTGAAATAAATTGTAAGAAGAGTTCTGCCCTATTTGAGAATCAGGAGAAAAATACTATCTTTGCAGATAGGCTTTCAAAGAATCAAAAAGTTACTTTAATAATTTATACTTTAAGAGGACTGACAGGATTGAGATCAAAGATTTAAAAAATTATTTGTAAAACATCAGGTCTGACTCCGATTATTGATGTGATAAATTATTGATTGCCTCTATAAAATCTCTTTACGTTTACACTTAAAACAGAAAAACCTTGAAGAATTGGTTTTAAACAGTTAAACAGCATGTATTTAGGACTTGAATTTGTCTTGTCCTTCAACAGAAACATTGGGAGAGCACATAATTAGTTTCCAATTATTATGATTAGCCCTAATCAGCCAGAACTGCGGAAAGTGCTCTCTGCTATCATCTTAAAACCAGGCGCAACTTCTTAAACTTTAAATTCTGTACATTAAATATTGGGCCAAGATGAAACTGGGGCCAGACTTCTTAGGTCCGGGCCTCTTCTGCTCTTACAGCTGGCTTGCATACTACAAGACGGAAACAAATCACCCAAGTCCATCTCCTTTGGGACTTTGTTTAAACTTTTATTTAACCTCATTGCACGGCATCAGATCTAGAATACTGCAACAAAGATGCATCTAGTCATATCTACAAACTGACCTCATCCCCACAACACAGCAACTACTAGGCTGTACCTTGGATTGCATGTACAATTTTAGGCCGAAGCCCCCTTCCTCTTTTATTCCAGTGGAATCACCACAGTTCTACGTGACCCAGTCCTGCAATCTTACCCATCAGGAAAAGCAAGATATTGGAAAAACTACCCCTTGAATTTCTGCAGCCTTCCAAACTCTGCAATTATTTAATAAATTTCATTCCTCTGTTTCAATAGCAAAAGGGAAACTCATGCTTTTATAGTTCTGCTGTAGGTGTCAGCAGAACACCTTCATATCTGTAAAATTACATGTAATTAAATACAACACGACCAGTTAAGTAGTCACAGTTTCAAGACTTACGCTATACAGGAACTCCTGGAGACTTAACAGCTGAAAAAAATCCAGGGGAAAGGGGAGAACAGTGCGCCTTCTAGAACTAGACAAGTAATATTTGTACATCCTACGACACAGCATGTGTGGTCTTTACTGTAAGCCAGTCATGAAATGAACAGAAAGGAAGAGGTGCTTTGTCTAATACTATTACATTAATAATTCTAAACTGAGCAACAGCATTTAACTATCAGGCTGACTAAACAGAATGGGAAACAACTCTAATGCTCTAAGGGACCTTGGCATCCTGAGGAGCCATAAGTGGCGACTTAATTCTCCCAACCTAATCAGGTGGGACTTAAGAACAGGGCACATCTCCCACATAGCAGTGTCCTCAGCCTACAAAGTAATCCATCAATACTGCACTCATATTGCTATCAAAGGGAAAACACAATATTAAATATTAAGCTAGAGGAGGGGGTGGGGGTGCAACACAATAAAGGAAAAAACTGAGGCGGTTGTTTGGGTATAAAATACCCTGAGGTTGTGTTGGGAGGGCTACAAGAGCCCCAGAGAGATTTTAAGTATCAAAAACTGAAGGAAAAGCTTGTTAAACTGAGTGATAGTGCAAGCAACAAATCACCAGCTGTGATGATTAGGATTAGAGGTTCCTAGAGGTGCAAGATAACCTGGTGATCCCAGGCCAAAGGAACAATACAATAATTTTAGCTGTAACTTTCTGTTTTCAGTCCTTTAAATAAAAGCTTTGCTAGAAGTCTTACTAATTAAATGCATGAATAATTTAATAAATGTTGACCTGCTGTACTGGTAAGCCTGTCTTGTCCTGGAACACAGGATGAAGAAAGTAGAAATCAATAAACTTTCATTGCTACCTTCACCAAAAGCAGCCAATCCAATGAAATCGCTTCAGCGGGAGCCTCTGAGGAACCTATAACCCAGAGTCTGTTTAGGAAAGCCACAGGCTAAGGAGTGTTTCCTGCCAAACTAGAGTGAATCAGTGCCAAGTGTTTTGAGATCTGGTAAATGATTCCCTCTAGCAGGTACAAACCAGCATCCCTCTCTGAGGGACAGATGGCCAAGACATATTCCCTAGCTCCAAACCAGCCATGAACTGGAATGGGAAA
Organism: Eurystomus gularis; assembly: GCA_013400335.1. Taxonomy (NCBI): domain Eukaryota; kingdom Metazoa; phylum Chordata; class Aves; order Coraciiformes; family Coraciidae; genus Eurystomus; species Eurystomus gularis. The sequence goes on along the minus strand of VZZY01001900.1, from coordinate 78,882 downwards.
GATTTTGGAAACTAGTATCTGACACTGTTCAACACTACACTTCCAGTTCAACTTCATGTGTAATAAACTGACTTTGTTAAAGAGAATGACTTTTTATCACCATGTAATTGTCATTTACAAAAGAACAGAAGACCCTACAATAATTACTTCATTAAGCTTGTTTGTAGAAGAACATTCCTCTTCTTATAGGATAAAAATTATCTCAAGAACTCAAGACTTGCTGGTTGTAGTATTTGTTATATACTTCTTCAGAACTACCCACCTTGAGATGATTCCCCAGGAAGCATTTTGTGAAACTGAGAAACCACTGAAATATTGGTTACTTTTAAAAAAGAAATCAATAAACCTCAAACTTCCAGATTAAAATCTTCAAAATACATAGCCATTTTCAGTGCAAGACACAGCAGAAAAAAAAAAAAGATAACCAGCCACACAATTGCAGTGTAACCTAATGGAAGAAAAATTCTGAATAAACGTTACACAAATTTTAATACTCTCTTCTCCTCCTGTTCCCTCCACAGTAAATGTCACTCAAATTATTTCAGCAAAGTAAGATTCAACTAAGACTCATAAGCTCTGTAGTGTGAATGCACTGGTACAAAACCACTCATAAAGCTTGTTTTAGGTACTATAGCTTAATTTATTCAGTACAAGCTATACTAAATAGTTGTGTGTTTATATAATTGTATAAAAAGTTCAGAAAAGCTATACTGAGTAATATAGTCTGGCATCCTTTATCTAACAGCAGTAGTGGGGATATTTTTTTTAAAAAGCATGCAGTGTTAACTACATGACAATATAAAGCCTAGGACCATCCTAAGAGGATCTTATCTTTCTCTCTGTTAGGTCAGGATGGAATTTCTTTCCCATTAATTTTTGAAGAAATTTTTTGACCCTGCAACATCCCAAAACAAAAGAATTCCACAACTTAACTACTCACTTGGCAAAAAAAAATAGCCCTTAACTCGTTTTGAATTTTTACCTTCTAATTTAATTCAATATCCCTGATTCTTGTAAAGGGAAAACAAGAAAAACAGGTCCATTCTAGTGGTCATATTGGTACAGTTATTTTAACACAATGGAGCTGGAGATATGTCCATGCAAAAAATCTATGTGAAACCTAACCCAAAATGTCTGATCCTATTTTTTGTGCTGATTCAAAGCTCTTGTGCACATCAGTGGGATTTGAGGCAGAACAACAAAAAAAAATCAAGTAGAAAAAAAATTTCTCAAGAATCCTGCTCAATATGATTAGTGGTTTTTGATGAAAGTCATGTAAGAATGACAAAAAAATGCCTTCACTTCTCTAAGAATTCTCAACTAGGTGGTGTAAGTCTGGAAACCACTCAACTCATACTTATTGGCAAAAAAAAAAGAACTAATTTGAGAAGAGGTCTGACCTAAAATATATATAACCAGCCAATCCAGTTTCCAAAATTCTGTCTCTAAGCTAGATAATTAAACAGCTGAAAGGTAGCTATTAATCGTACCTAAAGAGTCTTTTCATTACCCTTAGCAGTTTGTCTCTAACAGAACCAAGCTAGTCACCAAACAACATTATACACAGGTATGTGGAGGCTTGGAAAACAGGAGTTGACACAGATCATGGAAGCATGAACACAAGAAGTGCATCTAGGAGAACACTTGGTATTCAGATGGCAAGGAAGCCTTACAACTTGATCAGAGAAAACAGAAAATGTAAACTCTGAAGGAACAGAAGATACTACTATTAATCCTTTCCCTATTTTTTTTTTCCTGCAACTAAACTGTATATTACCGAATTTATTTTAGAAGAAATCAAAATCTCAATGCACTAGGGAAACATTTTATCCTTTATTTTGATGTTTAGTTCCTTCCCTTTTAATAATTCTCTTTAAGATTACTTTTGTGTAATTTCATGTGTATATCCTAAAAGAATGAAGGATGCTGAAGTTATTAAAAGGCAGACACTGAAGGTCAAAGAACTTTTGAGAACTACATCCAGATCCTAACCCTATGAAACCAGTAGCCTGTGCTGCACTGACTGCGCAGTGTGAGGAAAATGTGAAAGACAAAGGAGGGAATGAGAACTGAAATAGGTGGTGTCAGCAAGTAAAATGAGAATATACAGATTACACTTATATGTTGGGGTTTTTTTCATTCTAGTTTTCTCAAAACACAAATACAACACAACATAATAAGCGTGTGCAAAGACTTTCAGGAACATTCTAAAAAGAACAGAGTGACTGTAGAAAACTGGAAATATGTTCACTATTTTTATGAATAATAGTACATGCCTCAATGCACTTTTGTGTTTGTTTGGTTACTCACTACAGAGTCAAATCAAAAGAGATTGTTAGAGGGACCAGATGAGAAAGGTCTGATGTGGCAATGACACGAATAAGAGTCCTTAAGAAAACAACAGACAAGTTGTTAGTTGGGGATTTATCCTCTACTTGTTTACATACAGGTTAGAAGAATGTGCTTCTCGGGCTAAGCCTAAGATCAAAAGATTCTAAACTGTTACAGGCCCTCACACTTAAATACAAGTATGTGATTATGACAGTATGTCAGGTGAGACAGAGGTAGTGAAGAACTGTTGTAACAAATGTCAGAGATGACAAACATGTGGAAGCACAGATGTCAGCATCCTGTAACAGTCCTTGCAGTAACAGAACACACTCTCAAATCAAATCCACACAAGGATTAAAAAGAATACCAAGTGCTTCTGTTCTTTTAAAGCAAATTCTGTAAACATGCAGACACTGTGGCAATTTTTTTTTTTTTTCCTGGAGAAACCATCTCTGACACTATACAAGTCTTGTTGGTGACATGTCTGAACATGTATCGTAGTTGTCCACTACAAGCCTGCTGCCAGGCAGACTAGCTCAACATGAGGCCTCATTTTAATTAAGGAGGCAGGATGGGCATGGCAGCTGGAAAGGATATGCACAAAGAACACAGGAGATTATAAAGGATACCAGAAGGATAGACCGAAGACCATAACGTGTCAGCACCTTCATCTCTGTACGTCCAGGATTAGAAAGAAAGTTGTCAAGATCAGCACATTGTGCTATATATTCATGAATACCAAATCCATGCATCACCAGATCATGCACCACTGCAAAATTTATCCAAATCAGACATAGTCATTTGATTTTGTCAAAATAGCTGTAGTTTATCGTAGTTGATGTTAAAGTCACACTCCTACATTGGTGCAAGAATAGATGGTGGTACCTCATCTGGAACAACATGTTGTGTTCCAGCTACTTCCTTGAAAGCAAATACCCTTTCATTACCAGTAGAATGTCTTTGTACCAGTTCAACACCAAAACATTTGGCTGTGACTTATTTAATGCTAGAGAGGCTGCAAAACCGGTTAAACCAAAGACTAATACTCTCCATATTATAAGCACTGAAAAAAAGTCTCAAATTGCCAATGAGTTATAGTAGAATCTGGACTTTGTATACAGCAGACTCAGCAACATGGAGGTGGCTAACAAATACAATTTAAACCCATGGGAGAAGGAAAGACTAAAGGGAAGTTTATGAGGTTTTTCAATAATTTCAAAAAATGAAAACTTTACAACCTTAGTATAAGCAGCAGGATTGCCAAATAAACATAACAAGCAATCATTTAACATATTTTAGAATATATTACCTTTTACTTTTTTCCCCTTAAACGATCCTTGAAGGTGCTGCTCACTGACCAATGACTTCCTCTTCCACATCGATGTTCCAACATGTGTTTAGAGCTGGGGACATTAGTACCACCTCTAGAGCATGGAGTTTGCCTACAGGGATAATGTAAGTCAGATTTATTGCAATATTGAATGGTTCTCTAAGGTTTTCTTTTTATTGTTCTTATTTTACATCCAATATTTGTTACCAGAAATCTCTTTATGAGATGGACTTTATAAATTAATCTGGTAGAAAATGCATCTCCACAGAATGATGATCTTAATTTTACTCTCTTTTGCAGAGACCCGAGAAATGTAAGCCATTCTGTTCCCAGATACAAACTTACTCTGAGCCTGGGCAACACATTTTGGTAGGCCCTGAAGGCCAGAACAGCCTTACAGAAATAGCAAGGCCTCTTTAAGAAGGTTCTTCCAATACACACATTCATAAAACAGAAGCAAGGTATTATGGTGAAAACAAAGCTTGAATTCTACAAGTATTTCTGGGAGCAAATAGTATGGTCATGCTCTCAGTTTAATTGGAGTAAAGCCTTTGAAAATGACGCCTGAAGAAACAGCTTCATTTTCTTCATAAATAATCACAGTTATTGTAATCTACAGTTATTCTGAGAAATTACTGCAAATAACATCAGTTATGGCACTCAGAGGTGATACTGCTAAAAACGTAATTCAGATTCTGCAGTGTTGCAGAACCAGTAAAACTAATAAAAAGAAAACCTTAGAAATACACAAAAAATATTGAACAGAAGCTGCCCTACCTTTCACAGAAAGACAGACTCCAAGCTCTCAGGTGGTAATGAAGTTACCATTCCAACACATGTTGGGACATCTTGTAAAACAGGAAGTCTAATCATGGACCTATTAAAGAAAGAACAACAATATGGTTTAACATTCTGCTGAAATACTTACTGGTTATGTTTATTTGGCAACACTGCTGCTGATACTAAGATAGGAATGTATTCCCACCGTTTTTGAAAAGGAACTAGTACATGTAAGTAACATATAATTGTTTTATAATATTGTAACATTAGCAATTCAGT
>VZZY01001900.1:23880-72674 GCA_013400335.1 Eurystomus gularis | reverse complement strand
AAAAAAAAAAAAAGTCTATTTGGATGCAACAAGAGAATCCAGTAGTAATTTTGTGATAGGGTATGTTGCAGGTGTATGCTATGTTGTCAAGGCAATAGACTTTTTCCAAAGGAAATTTATAACAATGTTAGATAACAGTCATAAATACAGCATTTCATAAAATCATGCTATAAAATAACTGCTTTCCTAATGCAGATGTAAAAATCATTCTGAATAAATGCAAAATAAAAATATCATCAATGACTCACCAATACAATTTTATCATACATTTATGTAAAAATAATTTGAAAATACAAGATGGACAGTTCAAATGTATTCAATATGGCCAAACCAGTTCCACATTTCTTAGAATGTTACATTTTTAATTAATCTATTCAGCCAGTGCTCTGTAACAATAAAAAACTGGAGTAGGAAAATTGCATGAAAAACACCGGAAGTGAAGAGGAAGAGAGAAAGAAATCATCTAAGTCAAATACTATGGTGGGTCAAACTTACATTTAATTATTATTGCATTAAAACAGTTAATTTATGGTTAAGATTCAGCACAAGTTGTGGCATTTCAGGGACAGCCAAGTAAAAGCAAAATGGCATCATCTGAAGAAATCAGTTAGCATGAAAAAAAAACTGTGGGAATTACTAAGCTGCTGCAGATTCTAAGCTTGTGAGGGTATCATGCTCTGTTGACCACAAAATAGAAAGTAAGGGTTTTTGCAACTGCTATTGGAGGTTCTCAAGACCACTAATTCTCAGTCAAAAGACTTCTCAGAAAAAATAAACAACATCTCTTCCCTTTTTCCATGGATATAGTTATCAGGCAATATAAAAAGAGTCACCCTTTATCCCATCCTTCGCTTTGTCCTGCTACCTTTCACTGATAGTAAATACAAAATACATTGCAGCCTAATTCTTATCTGCTCTCAGAAACAATGCTGTAACAAAGTAATCCCCAAGTTAAGGAATTCCTATTTTCACGAGAGAAAACTGTCAACACAACCTGCTAAGTCTTGTTATTTTATTCCATAAAGTGTTGCTAGTTTTGGTAAACAGCAGAAAGTTAGAATGTCAAAAACTAGCTTCTAAAACCTAACTAATATAGCATTCTTACCCACCAAGAAATAGCTTCTGAATGAATAAAAGTTAAACAATTCCAAATTATCAAGGTTATTTTTCTTGTTTCTTTCCTGTAAAACCACATTGAAAAGCTCAGATTTTTTTCAGCATTAATTTGTGAGGGTCTAATCAGCTTAACTGTTCTTTAAAGAAATAGTATCCATTTTACTAATAAAGTTAAAGACCTATAAAGTTTTAAGAGTTTGTATGCACATCTGCATGCACATGCAAAAAGAACATCCACCTCTGCCCCTCAACTTCCCAGGAAGAGAAACAAAAGCCTTACAACTCTTTGCATATGTTTCATTGTGCTGTGCTGTCACGTAGAAAGATCAGGGTTTAAAGCTTTATGATCCTGAATGGAATAGCAAAAGAAATACATTATCTGCTGAGAAATATCCACTCTTGATTTCGCATCAAAGGAGAATTTGAAACAGCTACAGCCCTGTCTTCCTACATGAACAAATGGCAATGATTACCAGCCAAAGATGACTAGATACAAAATTGGATAAGGAAGCATGTGGGAAGTGGATGAATATCTTTGCATGAATTACCTTTCAGATACTTCTTCCATTTAAAAGGATCAATAATAATATTAGTCATTTAGATTTAAAATAAACTTTGGATGGTAACACTGCCAAGTTACAGTAGAGATAAGAACATACAATATATTAAGAAAGCTCTTTCGCTATAACTTTGAGGCATTTGGCTGGTGGTTACTGCCAAAGACTGAATAGCATCTGCTCTCACTTTAGCAGTTTATATTCTGACTCTGGTGAATGGAAGCACAATCTCTGAAACAGCCTTTGGGGAACACTACTGAGTTGCTCGACAAAGCTCTCACTCAGAAAAGAGAGAAGGAGATTAATATTACAGAAAACTTGAAAGATCTAGCTTCCGAGGAAGGAGAGAAGAGCAGTTTCCTAATACTGTACATACCACAAATCTCTCTTTTACTAAAACATTAAAAACATGCCCTAAAACTAAAGTGATCATTAAATATGAATAGACTTAAAGGTAGAAAATAAGGTCTGTTTAAGTCATAGCCAGGTGAAAGTAAGAAGAAACAATGTATTTTATCTCATTTGTCAACAAGCATAACAAAAACAGAAGAATTATCACACAGGCAACATACTTTCTTTTTCCTAATGTAAGTGAGAAGGTCAGAGCCTCCTCCGCTTAGTCCTGGTGTGTCTAGGCACAGCAACATACGGTGAGACTGAGTTTTGTCATGAACTTACAATGCCGTTATTTTAAGTGTCCAGTAGCACAAACCACTAAATTTGTGTGTGGTCCTATGCAAACAACAAATCTGGCCACACACAGTGAAAACCAAGCTTCTAAAACTTCAAAATCAGCTGAAGGAATTCTCTCCTCAAGAGCCATAGATCCTAGATAGTAGCCACTAGTGAACCCCACAGCCACTCTCAGAACTATAAAGACTTCATGTAAAGCCAAAATAAGGCTCTAAAAGTGGCTGCAGGAGATCGCTAGGAGTGGCCGCTCTTCTGGATTCACTGCATTTGAGAAGTAAATCCCTGCAGCTGCTTTTAAAAGCCTTGAAAGTTTCATTTCAATTATCAAAGCCAATAAAGCTTCAAAAACAGCCATAGGGATTTGTTCCTCAGAGGAACAAACCCCAAAAGGCAGTGATGAATAGTGTGATGGGTTCTGTGGCTCTTAAAGTATGTACAGATTCCTGTAAGTCCTGCACTTGTAATTACAGCTTCATGTTGTGAGGCAATTGTTACACCCAGACAGCTCATTAAGGCTTATATGGCAAATTCATTACTGATTTCCCACTCTTTTTAACAGTTTTATGTCTGTTTCCTTTTTGTTTTCTTACACCTGTATGAAGTATTACGTGAGCATCCCTCACAACAGTTTCTCAAACAAATGTCGTTAAAACCTTGCTGGCTTCCTATCCCAGGTGGTGGAAAGCCATCTCACAAAATGCTGCGCATATGCTTCCCCAGACTGCATCACATAATGCCATCATCACATCAGCACATGATAACTACAGCATGCAAAATAATTCATTTCTCTGAATGAGAACTTAAAAGGCACTAATTAAAATACAAGAGTGAAGCTTGACAATAAGTCAATGAAGAACTTTGCCTGTAACTGCAATATAAAAAGGCTTCCATTAATTCAATGAACATAAACACAAAAAAACACCATTTCAGAAGTAACCACATGACTTAAAAAACCTAACTGTACTGATTGGCAACAAGATTTTGGTCTTATTTTTAGAATTATGAAAACTAGAACCCTAAAAATTTTACAAATTTAACTAGTGACATAAGCATAGTTCTAAAAGAAATATATGATCTATGCCTCTAAACAATTTGAACTTAGTATCTTAGGATACTGATGTCTCTGAAAATATTACCAAAATTATGTTGAGAAAGATACATTTAGGTAATAGAACATATATTAATGAAGTATATAATATAAAATATATTCTGAGCATACTTCCTAAACTTAAAACATCATTAATTTTGAGTCGTTTTTTTCTACCGAAGTTTTTAAACTTCTGTTTTCAAACTGCAGAATAAATACATACACCTTTTTGCCAGGATAAATAAATACATCTTTTTGAAAAAATGCTATACAAAAAAATCACTATGAACTTAAATAGATGCAGATGTTAAGAACTGAATTACTGGTTTGTATGGGGAAAGAAAATCTTGACAGATAACTTCACATTCTATTAAATGATATTCACAGGTATCCTCTGTGACCTGTACTACTTACTTTACCTCTCTGTTTCAATTCTCTTGTGTAAAACATGAAGGAGGATTGTGAGAAATAATTAATGTTTGCAAAAAGCTTTGAGATCCTTGGATATAAAAAAACATGGGGAAAGCGTGAAATATAAAAGTACCAGTATACATTTTTTTCCAACTTGTGATAACGAAGTTACTTTTATCACAAAAACCTTGAAAGTTTAGTAATACAAGATTATGTAATAAAATGCTTAAGAAAAACCCAATCTTAAGTGCTTAAGCATATTCTGTTATTCAGACACACAACTCCAAAGGAAATACTCTCAAAAGGAAAGGACATGTTTCTCACCCATTTCAAGTATGCGTTTATGTAGAGGTATAGCAGCAAGAAAGGGTTCATCTTTACAGGACTGTATCTGGGTTCCAACCAAGTCAGAGTTGGTAGCCATAATTCGGGCACTTTCTTCATTAAGATTAACGCCAGCCATAGAGGCAACATCATTGATGTCATCATCATCTCTATAATGAAAAAAAAACCCAAATAAAAATAATTCTGCATGTGATATATTCATTTTGTGTATTATCTGCTTCTCCAAAAATAATCATCATGCAACACGCCTGTTGGCTGGGTCAACTTGAGGCACAACCACTAGGGTCTCCATTTTTCATAGAATATATTCTAGATTCAGAAATATCTGAATATTTCTCTGATCACATTAGGAAAACTTTAGAAGCATGACAATTTATAACAGAAGGTGTGACAGAGATGTCTTGTCTTCATCTGAGAGTCAGTGATACCAGTGAAACTAGGATAGTCACAAAACTAAAGGCAATGATCACCACTAAACACAGAGCATTTGGCTATTCTCTTTATGCTGAAAACTAGGACTAAAATGACAAAATAAATTAAAACCCCACAGACATTAAAAGGAAAAACACAAATTTGGAATCCTGCATTGTTTCACAAGTTCCTACGAAAACGTGCTCCAAAGCATTTTCAGCAATAGCCGAGAAAGATTTTTTTAACCATGATCAGTTCATAGGTAAGTTTGGGTTCCAAGTATGGTTTGAACACATGCTGGTATTTCCTCTGGCAACATGCAAAAACCAGTAGACCATGACAATTAGAAAATGAGCTGCATTTGCGAAGACGATAGCAGCACTTCTCAGGCTAGTCTGCCCTGCAATACCCTTCATAACAGCTTCAAGAAGTACCAACAAATTTTAGTTTCCCTACCTGTATCTCTCAAGCATCTTTTATTTCCTACCTCTATGAGGTATGACTCAACTGTGGAAACAGCCATCTGTTTTTAACACATTCTGTTTAAGCAGCTATTACTGACAAACACACTGTATTTCATCATATTCTAGGAGCAAAAGATCCACATACAGCCAAGTACAGACTCCTGTACTGTATGCTCCTGCATAAAGCAAACAAATCAAAGCTTAACTTTAAAGATTTTTTAAAAATATGTAGATGTTGTCCTAAGCACCATTGAACACTTTCTGTCACTTGTAACAATTTTAACGCCTACAGTAAAAAACAAAGGCTACAAGTAAGGTCTGATAACAAAAGGAGAGAAACCCAGAAATCCAAAATCTAGGTCCTCCCTGTCCTGCCATACTCTCCTTTACATCTGCACTAGAGTAACCAATTTTAGTGAAGACTTCTGTGGCTTAAGGTCCCTTCCAACCCAAATAATTCTATGATTCAATGGTTTGTTAGATACTAATTTTGTTTTCTTTTGCAGGAAGAAGTCAAGAAAGGATTTCTGCTTGTATAAACCTGGAGAAATGTGCTGAACACTTGAGGCAGAACATGGAAAATTTTACAATCATTATCAGAAAAATGCTACACAAATACACTTCTATTGTTTTCCGTGAGTGCCTAGCACTTGATTTCTTCCCTTAGAATGAAATCCTTGAGGATAGTGTCATAAAATTGATCTCCTGCCTTGATGGCTTTTATGTTGAGTCTAAATGATTTTCAGTTTCACATTTTACATGGTATCTATGTGATACTCAAAGGAGGGTCACAAGAGCCATCATGAAGAAACAAGAGGTCCTATGCATTCAGTGCACCAAACTACTCTTCAGCCTTGTCCAACCAGTTGTGAAACTACCCCCAAATATCATAGTTGATAAATGTACTTGGCCATGTAGCAACTGACAGTGACTTAAATATTCAGTGACGAGTTCAAATGATTCTAAATACAAATGAAAAATTCCAACTAAAACAGAAAAAAGGGTAAAACTAAGATTTTGGGGTGTTAAAAAACCTCAATGCTTGAAACAGAACAAGCATCAAGGTAACCTACCCAGGACTCACAAGGCCCACATCCAACAGTCCTTGTAAACCATGGTAAAACCAAATTCATATAAAGGTGGTTAGCATAACACAAACCCTAAATTACGTAAGGTAGTGGAAGCTACTGGAAAACAGACTTGCACCCAGAACTTCAAAATAAAGATAAAACTGACCAAACTACAAAAGATAAACTAGCTTGTGCAGTTAAAAATAAAATCCAATATTGATCCCCAGTGGACGCTCCCATCTGTGTGGGTGCGAAGGCAGCGCTGCCGCCCCGTGGGGTCCGGCACTGCCTGGGTACCGCTGCCCGCTGAAGGGACCTGGGCACAGCGACTCAAAGGATCTTGATAAAATATTAACTGAGCAGAACACTCATGTGCTTTCTCTATAAAAACCCCCACAATTTCACTTGCTTAGCAAGCATGTATCACACAGTTACAATCTGGCTAGCTAGTAAATATAGTCCTCAATCCCGTATTTCCAGATCAGGTTGCCAGGATTGTGGTACTTTCATCTCCTTCAAGCAATCATTCACATTAAAATCAAGACAGCACTCTTCACTTAAGAACACGATTTTTAAGATAAGTTTATACTTGTCTCTACTTTTACTTAATAGCTGCAGAAAGTACAATCAATCTTATACTCTCCTTCTGCTTAGCATTTTAACTATTCCAATTTTGATTTGGAATACAGATCTGTGACCACATTATGAATAAATAAATATTGCCTGAAATAAAAAACACAAATCTGGGCACAAATGAGGATTCCAATGAAATTATAAAAATCAATGCCATAGCACTTACAAAGGCCATCGCTGTAACTCCTGGACAAAATAATTTCCTTCCATTTTACACTGCCAGTATACTATCTGTGAGTACTTTTTTTTTTTCCTCTTTAAACGTTCCATGGAAGATAGATACTAAATGTTTTAATCATAGTTAGGACTTCAATTTTTTCAGTCTGATGGGAAAACCTCTATCAATATATTCTTTTTGACTTTGAGGAACTTCAACATGAGAAAGAGCATGGATCTGGATAGTGAAACACACACACATTTATATATAAAGAGGGCTGGCATTCTTGCCAAACAATTTCCTATAAAAGTCAACTTTTAAGTCCAGATGGGTGAGTTTTTGGAAGTCATTCTGTGGAACAAAGATGCCATCCAGTGGTCGTCTAGATTGATGATTACTATCTATCTTCCCTTTTCATCCCAGTACAGGATTTAACAATTCTGTGTTTCCTGGCATATATTACTGTGCTTGTAGTAATTACACTGTTTCAGTAATTATTTCCATTTTTAACTGAATTATATTCTGAGTCTTATGAAAAATCTAAACATTCCAACGTGCATGCTATTTTTAAGACGACAGTATGAGTTCTCAAACTCTTTACAAATGCAAGCTACATCTTAAAGTAGTCTAAGAGTTCAATTCTCCCTCCTTTATTCAACCTAATGGAACACCTTCTCCCTTTCCATTTCGTTAAAAACACTCACGCAATTACAAAAAAAAAGGAAAATCAGCTAATTTGAAAATAAGAAAGAAAAAAACAAAGTAATTGCTCAATTTTTGTTTTTGTTTAAACTAAGACAAACCATTACAAAAACCTGATAGCATTTTCTTTATGGACAAGTCTTAACTGCACAATTGCATATGACTTTCTCATGCGCATCATTAGACTGAGTCAATGATGTCCAAATCTGCAATACTGAACTACTCCTAAATAAGCTCTAAGAATACATAAAGTAACTGAAACAACATTATACTACTTCATGTTGTTAGGGCAAAGTCCCTACGTGTATGCAAGACTCTGAACAAGTCTACAAATTCCACAGATTACAAGATTGGAGATCAACAACAATACACTGGATACAGACAGCAACTTGAAATTACAGTAACAGCCAGTACTGTATTACATTTTATAATGGCACAAATTCTATTTATACAAATTTATTATAATGCTTAATCCAACTTTCAAGCTTTAATTTGAAATTTCCCCCTAATACTGCTTTGTTGTACAATTCATTCATAGTCTGTGCTGGATCTCCTCATTGATAAGCAAAAAGGATGACAGAACATACCACACTTGCAGTCAACATTTTTATTTCGAAAAATACAGAAAAACACACTACCACCTCATGGTTTGAAATATTTACTTGGAAAAACAAAGAAGCTTGAAGCTTAAGGTTTTAAGTCATATAACATTTTGAGATGAAAGCTCTGAAGTTTTTCATTTAACACCAACATTAGCTTTCTATCTCTCCTTACAGGACGGGCTGCTTTGCACATTGTTAGATGTAACATAATGCATTTTGAGGCATTTTGCCAGAACTATGTTATTAAACTTTAATTTAAAAAAATAAAATGACAGGCAACAGATTCTTGTGGCTAGGCAAAAGAGGTCTGAAAAACAAATTTCTAACTGCCAGGAAGACCCTACTTCTACAATTTTGCCAGTAAGCAGCATAAAATACGAATACTGAGATAAGCTTCAAATTACCTCTGTCACTTCCATAGAACTGATTCTGGAAAAAAAACCCAAACAAATAATCATATTGGCTGTATAAAACCTGACACTAACAGGCTCCAAGAGGTTATATGTAACTTTGAAATACTGTTTTGGAAAAATAAAGGTTGCTGGGAAAAGGAAGGAGCATCTGGCTAGGTGGTACATTATGGCAAACATATCATCGTGGACATTAAGGGAATAGTTCTGTCCACTTCTTGCCTCATTTTACATGCAACGCTACTGAGCCTTACTCAATACAGTCAGGAAGTGGTAGGATAATACAAGAGTAAAAACATGTATCTCCATCCTCGGAGATACGTAGAACGGGACAAGTCCCTGACCTAACCAAACCTGCCCTGAGTCAGAAGTTGGACTAGTTGGCCTCTCAAGGTCCTCTCCAACTGAAATTATTCTGACTCCGTATCAGGAGGAACAAAGGTTGCCACTAGTTCCTTATACTGGCTGCAATCTGAACTATGTGTAACAATTACTTTGAGATTCTGCTACTTTAACTGTCATCAGTGGTAGAGTTCTGAGGTTACCAAACTAGATGAGGTACACAGCAGTTGTAGCCAAATAAGCAGGCCCCTAGCAGACTTCAGTGAGCCTTCTGCTTCGTTTCTCCTGTACAGAAACCTCTAGTTGGACTATTATGGTACAAACGTAAGTCTAGATCTCTACTGTAAAAGAAACCAACAAAAAATTACAAAAAATGGAATTCAAATTCCCATTAGGTATTAGCATAGTTGAAAAGTCAACTAAAAATGGAGTTGTTTGTAGTTCCCTCTGAAAAATCTAGCAACAATAAATTTTAATACCAAAAAAGGTGACATAAAAATTTCATTAATACAACCACTTTACAATGCAGAAGTCTTGGGTTGAAAACTGCACCATGTAACAGCTACTATAATACCCAGTGAACTCATGTAAGCAGTCTTACAGTTCATTAATAAATGCTGACATTAAAGGCTAAACTGTAATTTGCAAAATTCCTAATTGCTACGTCTTTTATGTAACTCCTTCTTGTATTCCCCACAGTTCAGATTAGAAGAAACTGAAAAATAACAGACTTCACATTTCCATTTCTAGTGACCAACACTCCGCTCACAAGGGTGAAAAGCTCAAGCAAGTTATTTTAAAGAAAGCAGAATATAAAATAATGAAACAAATATGCAATAATAAAACACTAAGGGCAAAATAAATTTATACATAACACAACTATTTTTCAAAATTCTTGCTTTGCTTTAGATGCCAGTTTGCCTTCTGGCTAAAAACACATTCTTCACACATGCTGGGAATGTTGAGGAAAACTAGTCAGCATTCAGAGGATTAATACAGATTTCCAGCTCTGTGCCTTTAGGCTTAATAGTCAGACATCTATTTGTCCTCAGGAGAGGTTAGGGGTTGAAATGCAAATATGCAAACAACTGAATTCTTTGTTAAGATATCAAGAAAAAGCTTGATCTTTGCTGCTGTTTAATAAATCCTTGCAATTTTATGGACTTATTTAAATGCAGCTTTGTGTCTTACTATTTTGAAGGAGAAAACAATGCAAGGAAACAAACACATTCATTCTGACTAAAATTTGTTCTCTAGAGGAAAAATGACATACACCCTTGACAGCTTATTTACCAAACTCACTAAAGATTTATTGATTTATCAATCAGTGCCTTGAGCATTTGCTTCTCCCCAAGGGAAAATTAACAATTCCAGCTAACCTAATATATTCTATGTATAAACTAAGTGAATGCAAGAATCAATCCTGGCACAGTTTACAACATCCAGTTAAAAAAAATGCTGTCCCTTTTGGTGTATATAAAATTGAAAGCTATACTAACGAAGAATAAATGCTCGTGTTGCTTACAAACATAAAAAATACTTATTAAGACAGTACAATTGAACCCAACAGACATTTTAAATCATTTAAATACTCAGTGGGAGGCAAAAGCATTGGAAAATAAAAAATTGAATGATTTTGCTTCTAGATTAATACTAAGTACTACCACTATTAGTTGCAATACTGACATGCCTCAAAGCAGAGATATTTCAAAGAGCTACAAATTCTCTTTTACTTCACCTGCAAAAGCATAAGCCTGAAAATTAATTACTGGTTTGATGTCAGAGCAACATAAGAATTCCAGAAGACAAAAATGAAAATCTAGGAATATTTTGCCATTTAAGAAAGAAAACATTTAAACACAAAGAAAAGCAACAATCCTACACACAGAGAGAAAAATCCCAAAATGCACTACAAAAACCATACAATATTTTCTCTATGCTGATGAGGGTTCAGCTCCAGCTTAGTTGCAGAAGCCTATAGACAGAATGCCTTATCGTCACAATTAGTATCTTCTCAGCAAGATATGTTCCATACAAACATTAGAATCCAATCCATAAAAATAACCATGTTTTCTAAACTTCATACACCATTCCATTTACCATAAGTTTGATAATAATCCACAGAATCAAAGGCTTTACTAAATATTAAAAAGTGCATTTAGAGAAAAATCCTGACGACATGTCATGACCTCCTTCCCTTTCTTTAAAATAGAACTCAGTAAGCAAATTGTCATCCAATCACAGTAAGAAAAGGCAGGAATTATTGTAAAACACCGCCCTCTGGTGTTAAACCAATTCTAAATTCTATTTTATATTTATGATCCCCCCCAAACCACCCCCCTCCATTTTTTTTAATTTTATTTTTTTACCTGAAAGAACCACCTCCAGGGTCATTCAGCTTGTTTTTCTGATTTGCAGAGACCTGAACACCAAAGCCCCCAGGACTTTTGCTGGCTTGTATTGTTGGTGCCTTCCCTACTGTGCCTGAAAAACACCAAGCAATGTTATTATGAGCTGTCTTAGACAATTTACATCAAAGAACCTTCTGTCCAGGAACTAAATTTAACTGTCTGTAAATTGCAAACAAAGGAAGTTAATATTTTTAAAGATTACACTGTTGAAGAAGAACAATTTGTAACACAAAATTTATATTAACATTATAGTTTGTTCAGTATTTACAGAATACTGAAGATTCCTAAACTGAAAACCGGTGGCCATAACTGCTTGTAATACACATAACAGCTATAAGTGTATTTGCAATTGCCAGTAAACCACTTTTCTAGATAATCTGCACAGAATAAAGAAGCAGAATTTGAAACGTTCTTAATACAGATGCTTTAAGTCACAGTCACTCAGGGTATTTATGTTTTTTACTTCTTTTTTATATATAGTCATTGTTCCTTGTTGCAATGAAAAACATGTATTTTCAGATTAGAAAACATTATTTTAAATATTTTAAAATGTTTCATACTGCATGTAAAAGAAAAAACACTACAGTAAAATTTGACATAACTCCCCCTCACAAAGGTTGTCTTTTACTTCCTTATTTTGAAAACAATGATTTAGAAGTAATTCATAGCTGTACCTAGACTTTACAGGTTTGTATGTAGAAGTAAAACTGGGCTTTCTAAATGAGCCAAAGTGTGGTGAACATTCAGCTTCTTGTGACAGAAAAAATGGACATTAATTTCTCTCTTGACATTTGGAAAAATATAACAAAAATAATTACAAATTTATGTCGTTAATTAGTAAATCAACAGACCTGTATTATTATTATTAAAAACAACATATCAGTGTGTAACTGGAAAAGTATCACATGTTAAACTTTTGGAGGAAGCTCTCCCTTACTGCTTACTTGGGTTGTTTTGTATTTTCTTTAATTCCACCTGTGTTTTGGCATGTGAAAATAATTAATTTATATATATACTTGACTTAAAAGATCTCACCTTTTTCTTGGATATCACTCAATTTTATTGAGCGCTACATATATATAGTGTTTGAGATGTTGAGAAGCACATGAAAGTTTTTCCTGCACACCTGTGACTCAACGGCATATAAATGGCATGGTGTAGTAAGAACCTTTAGTAGAGTCAACATAATTTTTCTTTCATGAATTTTAAAAACCTGAAACACAACTATCCCACGGAATTCTTTTAAGAACACTTTGCTAAAACAAAAGTGTTTAGCTCTGAATGAGTTGAACCGTACTTTTTTTATTTTGAAGTCTTCATCACCTTCAACATATGATCTTAAAGTGAAGCAAATTTGACAGTGTTCATTTCTTCAATCCATATAAAAAAAAACAGCTGTGTGGACATAAGCAAATACAAAGCAAGATTTCAAACTTCAGGCTCCAAGCCTGGGGAACAAAAGTACCTTGTCATCAGAATATTCAAGGCCCATGGCATGTCACAGATAGAATTAGTTCATGGACCAGACAATTCATTTATCTATTTCAGAGGAACTAATTGAAAGGTTTTCTACTAAGTCAACTGGAACAAAAAATAAATAAAAAAAAAGCAGCAGATCTCTGCTTTCTACAATTAACATCTAGGACATTAAAGGTGTGTTAACCTTGAAAATTACTGTGATGGAAAAAACTAAGGTAACAGTGGCACTTCTCCAGAACTAATACTATATTCCTTTAGAACTAGAATAAATGGTTTGTTTTCTATAGATGATAACTTCGGATAAATAAAAACAAAACAAAAGAGAAAGGTACAGCAACAGAGTAAACTTCTTTGTCTTGGGAAAACAGTATGTCTACTGAATACAGAAAAAATTCCTAAGTCTCTCTTTCAACCCATGTATATGTGATTCTACTCAAATGGATCTGGCAAAGTAAACACAATTTTGGGATGACATACAAGTTTTCTGGTTTAAATCACAACCATGCATGATTAAGCAGGTAGACAAAATATGACCAAAATATCAATTTATATTACGAGGCAGGGCATATTTTGAAAGTTAAAAACCACCTGTGGGCTTAGACATTTCATGGGATTGGTAATGACATACAGAGTCTTTCACCACTGGGTCCTTCCTCATTTCAAATTTTAAGCAGCATGATCTAGATGGATAAGCTCAAATTTAGGAGCTTATAAATTCCTTGTTGTATTTCTGCACAGGTTAAATAGCTGAAACAAATAAGCTGGTTAACTATTTTATCCTTTGGCTCAATTTCCCCATCCATAAGATGCAATTCACCTATTATTACACTGATAAGTGCTTTGATAAAGGAGTGTGAATTTTTCATCCAATAACTATAGTGTTACTTTCCCTGGTGTGGAAGTAATTTTATTTATATTAAAATTCTTAAAGTCTGTCAACTTTATACTGTTTCAAAAAAGCATTACAGTCTGTTCCCATGGATGCATTAATATTAATATAAAGATATCATATACTAAGTGCTTCATTCCTATCTGTGAAGGAAAATGCACCATTCTGTGGAAGTCAGCTCAGTTCTGGTGTAACAATCCTTCAAAGGTCACACTCCACAAAATTATACTATATAGACCACCTCCTGTTCCAGTATCTAACCTCCTTCTACGGGAAGATCTATGCCAGTATAAAACATCATCACACTCATTTTTACAGTAGGAAGTTTTGACAATATAATAAGATCAAAATAAACCAGTATCTGACAGAATGCCATCGCAGCATTTCTTAGAGCTGTAAGCACACAGGTGGGCTTTTCCCTAGATGTAGGCTGCAGGATGAGCAGTTTTAGAATGGGACGTTTTCTAAATTTCTGCTCTGTTTGCTTTGTCTAATTAAAACAACATAGTAGTGGGCTTACACAAGCTTGTAAATAGGAATAAGCTCACCTGAAAGCAGGGCTTTGCATGAATTGGCGTTTACAAACCATTGTCTTCCTTAAGCCAAACTGCCAGTTAAGTTGCTTTTCATTGGCTGATTAATGATAGCCATTGATTAATTCATATTCTGAATCCACTGTTTTAAAGACAGATGCCAGTACCATGCAAATTCTTGGCACACTTAATATTTACAACTTAGAGACTGAACAAGCAAAGAAATTAAATTACTCTCAGACACATTCGTCTGCAGTGAAAGTTCATGCTACAAGATGCCAAATACCTTCCCTGTTAATTAACTCAGGACATGAGTATCAGTGCTATCAAATATACACTTTTTATGACAAATAAATGCATTTCTTCCTAACTTGGAAGAACAGCCTACAGGATTACAGTGAGAGATTGGTCTCCATGCCTGTTCAACCTTTGGATTCTCTGAAGGGAACAGTGCAAGAAGAACATCAGCTGCTATTAACTTTGACCACTGGTGGTTTTGATGCTTTCTTTTCCCAAGGAAAACAGAGAAGACCAAGCATTACAGTCAGATTGGCAGCAATAGCTTTTATGTGCATTCAAACTAGTTTGATTTCTGATTCAGTATTTAAAGATGACAAGCTCTGTATCCCATTACAAACCCTCAATCATTTAAATGCCCACATCCAAAAAGGTAGCCTCGCACATAATCAGGAAAAAAACCCCCGAGCCTAACAGGTCTAGTGGTGGAAAGGAGCAAATGGATATTTATCAGCAAGTAAGAAGGCTTTGAGAACCCTCTTAAAAAGTGGGATGTATCAGCCAGACATTAATCTACCTGTGCACAGGTAGATAAGCAAGTTGTGTACAAAGCACACCTCCTGCTCCCCTGGCTAATCATGGTATGGCAGGTTGCTGCAGTCAGCCTCTGACCTCAAACAGTAAATATATTGGCAGAGAAAAACAGAGCGGGGGGCTGGACAGGGGGTGAGGAAGGCATGCGAGTTGAGAAACTTCTCTAGGGCTCCTATTTTGATCTCTGTAGCTGCAGAGACAGTGACTATCATGTTCCACTTCAGGAGTAAGAGTTAAAAGTAGGATGATTACATTGAGGAATTCTCAATGTATTCAGGAAAAATGAGAATTTCTTCCTTGGCCCAGAGTTACAGCTTAGGATAGTAAGAGTCAAGTTCCTGACTTCTTTCAGAACTTTCCATGATAAACTGCTGAGTAAGGAGTTAAGCATGTGAGATTTTGGTTCTAAGGTTGTTTCAAAACATCTCACTGTGTTGGTCTGAAATACCTTGAAACTGCATAGTGAAAACATGCATTCCTCAGCCAGCATGAAGTAAAAATTAAATGTCAAGCCTGCCAACATCAACACTGTAAATTTTTCCCATGCTACTAGTTTGTAATTACAATGAAAATCATACAAAGGTAACAATCTCACTAAAACATTTAAACCCATACCTTGTGGTCTAATGGTCTGAGTTATTACCACTGGCATCCTAATCTGGGTAGTCTGGCAAGCAGGGTTTCGTTTCACAGTTTGAGCAGATGTTGACTGGATAATCTGCTATTATTAAAAAAAAGTATACTTATATTATACTCTTTATACACAAACACACACAACGTAAACATACTAATACCTGTAATTACTAATATAAGCATGTGGATCTCTAAAAGCACAACCAGCTAGTGACAAGAGTCATATTCATGTAATGCATGTGGTTGTGTGTGTGTGTATATACCTACTTTGCCGTTATGCTTTAAAAAAAAAATAAAAAAAATACTCGACACAAATGTCATATGCCACAACCTTCATCAAAAATATATCTCAAAGTAGTAAGGTTATATCAGACTTTTGTCTTCAGAAATTTTACTAGAAAGAAAAGCATTTTTGTGGAAGAAAATGCTGCAATAATTTCAGTGGTATCTGCTACAACCAGTAAGCCCTTCACTATACAGCTACACTTTTAAAAGAAAATATATACTAAAAGTAAATTATAAAATATTAGGGGTTCCAAAGTCAGATACACACAAGAAAGAAAACAAGGTTTTACGGTGATCATATATTATCCGTCTTTTAAAGGTTAATTGGATATTCTCAAGGTTTCACTTACTACTAAGCCAAGTTCTCAAGTTCTTACCCAAAACTGAAACTGGGTTAGAAACTTAGAATTTGACCCATAAACAAATCAAATAAAAAAGAAAAAACCTGCAAAGGTCATATGTAAGCAACAGGAAAATACACATGAAATCAGGGACAAGGTAGGCATGGATGTAATGAACAGAAGATTCAAAAAGACATACGGATACTGCAGAGCTGGAAAAAAAAAATCCATAAATAAACTTTGAAAACAAAACACAGACAAACAGTTGTGAATAAGATTATAACCACAACTCAGGCAGGACAACTTCAGAAGTCATGTGCTCTTCAGAGTCACAACTACGTTACTCCCATTGCATAATGTGCCTGCTCTTTCCCAACCGTACGTCTCAGTCTGATGCCCACAGGATGCAGTATTCTTTCCTGGAAGAAAATAATGCCACGCTATGCACCGCTACATGAAGCAACGGGAACCACTGCACCTTTATTCAGCACCAGTCAGTATTATTCTTAGAAAGTATATCTAAAACCATATTATTTAGCTGAATAATGAATGACCAAATCTCTGACTTCAAAGCATACTATGGAGAAAAGGAAAAGAGAAACAGTATTTTCAAATGAGACGTAAAAGTGGAGAATGAAGAGGCTACAAAACAAATAGGAAATTATTCCATCAGCAGGAACCAGGGCTCCCAAATCAGAAGGAAGAGAAGTGAAAACTACAAACAAGAAACAAGTCATGAGGGAACAAGATCTGTAATGCAGTCTGGAGAAAAAAAACAAACAGAGCCATTCTGAAGTTAAGAAATTGCATTCTGTACATCCTAAAATGTTAAAAAGTTGAAAGCCATAATAAACCTGTGGATGTAGAAGTATTAGCAATAGCTACCTTGCAGACAGACTATGGACACTGAAGGAAAATGGAGCAAGTGGATGTAAATTGACTTCGTCAAGACAGGCAGTGAGTAAATAGTGACACTTAGAGGGGAAAGAATAAAGTAGCTACCATGCTTAAAAAGAGAAAAGAAATAGAGGTGATAAAAATGAGGAGGAAAGTTGAATTTGACTGAATTTTGATGCATAGGAAACACGTACAAGTTTATTTTAATAAATAGAATAGCCCATAGAATTAAAAAACCCTACATTGTTATGAAAGAGGAGAATATTGCCACTTTTACAGTAATCTATTGGATGAGTTTTCAGAGAGTAGTGTAGAAAAACAGCCATAGCTTAACTGGCCAGAAGTCAGGCCAAAAAGGAAATGTGTGACCTGTAGAGAGAATTACTATCTGGTATCACAGTAATAGCCTGGGATTAATTTTTTTCTCTGTGAAGCAAGCAACTTCTACAATTCAGAGTCAAGTTCTGTTTCACCTGATTAATATTTTCATGTGAACGGCCTAAAAAAATGAGCCACTAACACCATTAAAGATTGGACAGTATTTAACCATTTAAGATGACGTAAATAATGACAATGTTTTCTTTACTATCAAATACATGCAAAAAATGTCCTTCAACAAGTACTGTACTGTGTAAAAAGTACTGACAGTAGAGAAAATGTTTGAGAAAAACTTTTCCAAGGGGCACTGATCAGAATAATCCTCTTAAATTCCATACAGAAACTGATCATCAAGCACGTTCTCTCTGAAAGGAACAACTACACCTGCACTCAGAGCAACATTTTACATTCCAGTTTCTATACTTTTAAGATATGTTTCAATGCAGATGTAATCTTCAGATCTGGAAGTGATTAAGGAATGAACATTAGCAGTTTGTTTCTGAAACAGAATGTGTAAACTTCTTCGCAGGCAAACAAGGAACATAGTAAAAACTGATTAATCAGAGGTAATTGACCCTGCATTAAAATTTATGAACAATTTAAACCACCCTTCATCAATTAAATTAATTCAGACTGTTCTAATCCTCTTGCCTATTTTCCAAACAGCGTAACCATTATTATTATGTCCTTAACTTGGCCTGGAAAAGTGTAGACAATGAACAAGGTATTAGTAAGCTAGTCTGGGAGATGATTAACTTAACCAAATTATTTCATATTTATCACAGCCTAAGACTACACACAGTGACTATATCCCATCTAACATTACCTATTCCCATGATGAATCAATGCTCAATCCTAAATGATCAGTTTGCAAGCAACAATTAATTAACTAACACAGACTGATATAGAAGATAGGGAAGTGGATGTTTTAGTATACTGAGGTTATCAGAGACATTACAACAGCCTTCAGAAAAGGGGAGATTTTATTGCTGTCTGCAACTACATAATGGGAAGATGTAGAGAAGACAGAGCCAGACTTCCTCAGAGGTGCAAAGCAGAAGGGTTTTACACAACGGGCACAAGTTGGAATATGGGAAATTTAAATTTAATATAAGGGAAAAAAAATTAAATTACCATGACTGTGGGCAAGCACTGGAACAAGTTGCCCAGAGAGGCTGTGTAATCTCATCATGAAGATACTCAAAACAAACACAACTGGTCAAGGCCCTGAGTAACCTGCTGAACTCTCAGCAGGAGGGTATACTAGAGACCTCCAGAAGTCTCTTCCAACATACACACCTACATACAAACAACATACATACATAATCATAGTATCAGTGATCTTACAAGAGTGCTGACTCAGAGAAAGTAACAAGACTGAATATTAAAGTCTTGGAAGTTTACAGAAACTGTTCTATCATCCCTAAAAAGAAGGGAAGCCATTTTCATTATTTCCACCACCGAAGACAGCAAGCACAATAGCAGAACTTTAACAACAAGAGCACAGAAAATACAGAAAATTTCATGTGATTTAGCCATTGCCTGGATTTGATAATTAGTTTGGAAAATAGCAAAATTACCAAACAAATTTATGATCAAGACAGGAAGTACTGTCATGTACCAGCTTATTCATCTTCAATTTATCAGTCAAAAGTTGAAGAACCATCTTCTAGGCTGCTGCACTTCGGAGTTCTTCAAGGAACACACTGAAGCAGGAAAGTCATGGCACTGCTTCTGCGAGTGCAGTACGTGAAAAGTTACCTAAGTTTTTTTCTATAAAAGAACATTTTTATGCAAGATAAGACCCAGTATTCTCCCTCTTTTTTATTTTGTCTTCCCACTTCTCCCCTGACCGTCATCTTTCCACTCCACTAATCATGCTCACTTTGATTCACCATTTGCCCCTCCATACACATTCCTTCTCTCACTTCCCGAATGCTTCAGACTACTTCAGAACTTCTGTCCAGTTCTGAAGTTCACTTTATTTTCACACCCATAAAAAGGTGCTTCCATAGAACAAGCAGATTTGTGAAGATGAATAAAGGATATTTAACAGTCACTGATAAGCAGAAAAACAAGGTGGTGACAGCTGAAACACTCATTTTTATTAAGGCCCTTCTTCAAAAAGCTTAGATTCAGTAGCTGTATGAGAATAAAGTAGTAGTGCTCTCTGGTCCTAATCTCAAGCCAAAAGGTGATGATCACACCATGACAGCTGTGAATCTTCTACTGTACATTATAGCAGGACAGAGAACAAATTACAGATACGAACACAGACTGATATTTAATAACACAAATGGCCAACAAATACAGACTGAGAACAAATTCAGCCAAAGCACATAGCATGTATAAGAGCAGAACGACCAGTAACGTCTGTCCTCTTTCCTAACAGGAGATACTCAATAAAAATGAAAGCTGCTACCTACAAACCATTGAAAGGAAATGTCCTCTAGGACAATTAGATGAGAACTCACTGCTAAAGTTTTTGAGGACAAGGATTTTGCAAGTCTGAAAAATCTAGATGCTCCTTTACCAATGCAGATGCATAAGGTCCCAATGATAAGCTTCCCCTTACTTGACAACTGCTGCAAAATCAGTCTGACTCTGTTTACATTACCTTGCAATGAAAGCATCTCATCCAAAAGCTTAAGGATGTTAAATACAGCAATAAACACAAAAACATAGGAAATAAGCTTTTACAAAGAATGGAAAATAAAAATAGATTTGGAAAAATATATCCTTTACCAAGCATTTTTTTCTCCCAATTAAGTTTTAAAAAAGTATTGGGGAAGGAAGAAACAAGCCACTTGTAAATGTACAAAATCCAGAATGGCTATGGTCTGATATGACATTTATCTTCACTCATGAGTAAACACTTGCTAACTCACTTGTGGCTATGCCACTTGTGATTTATCAGTCTACTCACTCCTGAAGATAAATGTCATATCAAACCTCAGCTATCATGTAATCTGGCAGCATTAACTTACAATGTTCATGCTTTTATGGGCCTAGAATTCATGTTTACCATTGTTTACCATGCTGTAGTAGTAACAGTTCCAATTCTTCAACAGTGCCTCAAAATTTGCATAAGCAATTATTTTCCCTCCCAAACAAAAAAATGGGACTTTAAAAAAACTCAGCATGTAATTTTTAATGTTAATATGACAACAATATTGTTCCATGGAGTATATGTTTCCAAAGAAGCAATGAAGAAAAATAAAACCAAAAGCCACTGAATCACTTGTCCCACCTGCTCCCCAATTTATTTTGCAATTTTTCCTACGGTATTTCATCTGGTCTCATTCTGAATGTTTTCAATGACTGCTTTTTCATCACTGCATTTGTGAGCCTGATCTACCATCTAATAATCTTACTGTAAGGATATTTTGCCTTTTTTCCTGCCTAAATCCTACTTTGCTTAATTATATCCTGCTATTCATATTTATACTCTTATAATAAATCATCTATATACTTGGATGTTTAAACCCTTAAAATATTTTTAAATGTTTTTTATGCTTCCCTTTATCAGTGTTCGACCAAGTTCTGTGTGTTTAGTTCTCTTAAGCTTTGGCATCTTTTATTATTGGCTTCCAAACAGCATTCATTGCCAATGCCGTCCTTATATTAAGGTACAGCCCAAAAAATTCTGAAAGTAAAAGTCCTTTATAGCAACCCAGAAAACTACTAGGCTGTATTTCAAACAGTCATACATTTTGTCAAGTACAGGCTTTGTTCTTGTTAATGGATCCCAGACGTCTACTGCTCAACAGGCATTTTTATTTAAATTTTATTGTAAACAAAATTCCAAGTCAGGGACTAGATCTTTATTAGTTCATGAATAGAAACTACTTTTATCCAAATAGCCATCTTTCACCCTTCCATTTCTAAGCTGCCTTGCACACAGGACAAAGAAAATTATTTCCTGTGAGCCACTAAAATGTGTACAAATTACAATCATTCAACAACAGAAAACTGATGCCATAAAAAGCTTCAGTAGAAAATTAAAGAGCAAACTGGAACATCCCCATATAACACAATGCTTATTCTGCTGTTGTATCTTGTTTCCAAATTCCATTATTCTATCTCATCTTTTGGGAGCCTCCAACTGCTATGATACTCCCTGGAAAATTGATAGTAAATGTTTTAGCAAACATTCTAATGTAATTTAGATGGCAAAATCTCCCCTCTGGACACTGTGCACAATTTACTGCAGCAAAAACGGTCCAGATGTATTTCTATACATCTTTCCTAATCCTAGATCTGCGCAAATCTTTATATTGCTTTGCATATAGAGATCCATCTTAATTAAAGATGGATCACTCTGAATTTCTTACTGTTTCTTTATCATTTAAATGTAATAATTGGCTTCAACCTCCAGAGCATTTTCTCCTTATGATGCAGTGCTAATCGATCTCCATTACTCATCAATCTACATACAACTTCAACACATTTAATAAAGAATGTCTCTCTTATTGATAGAAATTTTACCAGCCGTAACCCCAGAAGAAGACAGGTAATATCTGCAGATAAGGCTATACAGAGCTCCCACACCTTAAGAATGACAATTTAGACAAACTTCAAACATTGCACTTCTAACAATTAAAAAAAAAAATTGATGGCTGGCTTATCTCATTAGCGTCTCATCAATAAAATATTAGCCTAAGATTTCTTCCCTTTTCCCTAGCTAGTTACCAGTACTAACAATACTATCTCTTTCAAGCATAGATTTTTCACGGTTTTGGAGCATTATTCCAATACTTTACAAAACAGATAGATAAAATAGTCTCCTCCATCTCCACTAATGCTATACATTTCCATGCTGATGTCTCCGCTGTGCGATCTCCACTGCACGCTGAACCGCGTACACAGAATTCCCATGTTGCAAGATACCTCACTATAACTGGAAGAAGCATCACGTTTGACTCCCTTGTGAATAGAAAAGTCAAAAGAATGGAACAGCTAATGGATTCTCCACATTTTAAAAGAAACTAGACTACTGTAAACTGGCTGGTATGAAAGGATCTATATTCCAAAACAGGCTTGCCCTCCTGCAGCTGGACATTTTGTAAAGCCAGCTGGAACACTCTCCAGTGAGCTTCAGGCTTGGAAAATCTGGAGCTCAGCCAGTTTCCTCCATCAGTGCTGGCCACCCTTAGGCAAGCCAGCTGTAATCTTCTTCCGGACAAGTCCCAGGCAAGATGGCCAGCAGCTCTTTGCTGTGCTCTGATTTTGGGAAGCACTAAGAATTGTGAAGAGTGTGATCACTGTCACCACAAAAAAGTCAGTACTTGTAATTACTGTGTGCCATGGAGATGCTGCTGGGTTGTCTGCTTGGCACCCGAGTTGATGGTTGTTGTGGTATTTGAGATTTTTTTTTTTAATGCAGTAACTGTCTAATGCTGGTTTTGTCTGTATAGAACTAATTTGAGGGCCGTTAAGAAGTGCTTGGTTAACGTAAAGTTTGGTTCTATTAACTAATTACTAGTACATTGAAAGCAAATACAGAAAGACAGTTGTGCAATATAGCCAATCAATTATAATTTTAAATGTATTCACTTGTCCCTAAATATTTTCTAGAAAAGAAATAATATTAAGCATAGTTTTGCTCTGTGCAGTTTGCTGCCTTTTGAAAAAGTAGCGGTCATTTCACATACTCAGTAAGATGAAAATTCAGCCCTAAACCTATGACCTCCTTATAGAAAAACAACTTATTTTGCCCATCAGATCAATCTCCACAATATATTACTTCAGCAGTTTCTAGCTCTCTCACATTGCATAGGTATGTTGAGTAAGATTACAGAGCAACTCCTTACACTGTTCATCTCTACGCAGGTTAACATCACAACTGCTTGGAGCATGCATTGACACGTGAAAGACACACAGAAGGCATCTCTCCCATAAATTTGTCTTTATCCCATACAGAAAATCTTCCACAAGAACTATGAGAGTAGGAATTCCTGTAGACTTAGTGACACATTTTTGTTCTACATAAGTTTCTCCAAATGTGGGATGCAACCTGCCTAGTAGGCAAAAGAGTGTTTAAAGTCATTTGCAAAACATTGGAAAAAGCCACGCTACCAGGCAGTAGGTTAGTCCTAAGACTGTGGCATGAGATCAAGCTAGACTTACTGGCCATGAACATTTATACCTGTAAGGAACCTGTCAAGTGCTGTCAGAAATCTGCTTTACACCTACTGCCTGTAATTACAACCAGTCCCTGCTCCCCTACCTTGAAGGGCCAAAGCTATTGTCAGCTCAGTCTTACAAAACATGGATGAATAAAAAAGAAGTCACAAATGTCTGAAGAACATATTTCTAATTAATACAACAGTCTAGCAGGGGTGGAGAGAATCCATGTTAGAAAAAGAAAGAATGCAAGTGGCTGAACAGAAAGCAGCAGAATTAAGGTACAAAATATCCAAATGTCTTGTGTGTTATTACAAAAGCCAGAGTCAGAACTAGCATCCAAGATGTTCTTACACATTAAAACTAAGCTCACCACAGGATAGTAAAATTTTATTAATTTTTAAGTTAGTAATTTACTGCTAGAAAGTATTTGTAAGGTTCAAAAGACCCAGATATTTTCAGATTGTGCACTGCTACTTTTAAACTAAAGCAAAAGAAACATTCTCTCTCCACACACCCTACAAATTATTTATATCCTTTCCAGAGCCTATAAACTCAAGGATATATCACTGTAAGATTTTACACTATCATATGTGCATTTCTGAATCGTGATAATATAAAATATTCACCAACTTGATACACCTTCCGGAACTTGTCAATTTGACTTTTAAACCTCAGTCAGGTACTTTACTCATACATACACAGAAGCCACAAAGAAACTCTTTACATTTTTGCTTGAAGTATGACAATGTCTGTATAAACTGAAAGGCTTGTAAAAATCCTAAGCATACTTTAGTTATGACTGTAAACATACAGGCAAGATCTTATAGAACACTGGGATAAATTCACCACGCTCCATGAGTAACTGGCTGCATAGCTGCCTTATTGATAGTGCCTTTGAAATTAATGAGTCTAAGCACATAATACTCCAATATGCACAACAATGATATATTTCGGTAAGTATGGCACTATTTCTAAACAAAATATGCTGGTACAGTACAGCTATTCTTCTACAAGATTTTATAACTATGTGTAGAAGAGTTTAAAATGAAATAGAGCTAATTTTAATGCAGTCTAATCTAAGTAAAGCAACATACCTAATGACATACTGAAACTTACACTCTTGCCTGTAAGTCATGCAAAGCTTTCTGTTCTACATTTGTAATTAACTCAAATTCCACTGTGCTCATGTAACAATCACTGTATGCCAGACAAAAAGGCCATGAGCATACTTTAAATTTAAGCTATGTTAATAATGTTATCTAACTAAAAGTTGAACATACACGTGAACTGCCATAAAATAAGGTACTACAACAAAACATGAAACAACAAACAAAAAAAGTTTCCTAAACAAGCTGCAATAAAAACATTGAAAACTGCTATTCAGTTTTTAAAGAAATTTTCTCTTATACTACAGTACCTACCAGTTGAGAACTCTGATTTGACTGTACCACCTTAACCTGAGGAGGCTGCACTGTATTTGATACAGAGACTGTGCAAATGTTGTTTGGTTGCCTTATTCCTATTGTCTGCGTTGTGACAACAGAGGAAATGCTTCCAGAGGCAGATTGAGGTATAACTTGTGATAGCTTGGTTTGTTGAAGTGACTGCTGAGACGGCTGTCCTTGCAAAACTGAATGTTGACTGTTCAGTAAAGATTGTCTCAATGCAGGTAGACTTTTCTAAAAACAGAAGAAAGTTTATGAAATATCAAATTTAGCAAGTTGACAGAAAGTATTTTGAAATTTGTTGTAAAAAATTGAAAGAATGCATCTTTCCCGTTGTACTATCTGTCAAAAAGAAATAAGATTTAACATATTTTTAATAAGCTTTCAACTTGGATTTATCAACCTGTAGATTTTCACATGCCCTAATTCCACCATATCCATAAAACATAACACTCCCCTCCTCAAGGCCATCTAGAACTCACAGCTTAGGTCTTTGGAAGGACAAAAAATTGAAATCTAAAGGCAGAACCATAGGAACAATCCTATTCCCATTGCCTGCTAGAAGTAAGCTGCACCAATTTGCTTCTCCTGACATGCCTTCAGTACCTAGAACAAGATGATTTAACTGCTGATACCCTATAGCAATAGTTGTTCACTGTATTATTACTGATCTACTGTATTCTGACTGGATTAGAAAAGTGTACTATTGTATGCTTCATGTCCAGACCAGTTTAACTAAAAAAATATAGTTCTAAAAGGCTATACTGTACCTTCACAAATAAACTTTTTACTTTTTAAGTGGTAGTAGTGTTCTTTTGAAGTGCTCCCTCCAGGCAGCTGTAGAATGCAACAGTGTTTAGCCCAAGCTACAGTTCTTTCTAAACTTCTAATGCTTATTTAAAAACTTAATGCCTGTTGCCAAGTAAGGACTTGAAAGGAAACAAGTTAAAACTTATCATGATGCTAAAAGTGACTACAGTGTAAGAACAGAAAAATACATAAATAAGGACTAAAGATAATTTGAAAAAACAGAAGCAGAGGGAGAGAGTTCTTAAGAAAAGTTGAAGAGGAAAGGAGATCTGCCCTAAACTGAGAAGTTTTGGACTAGAAGAAAAACGCTTTTTAAATTATAGTTGTGGTTTTGTTAGGGCATAATTAAACACGCTTTGTATGTTCTATATAATCTTGCATATGGAAGCTATTGTACCTAACGTACAACAAGCAATTGAAAGTTAAATTTACCCCCACATACACCAACTTAGGGCCCAACAATAAATCCATTTGGTACCAAGTTAGAATTTCCATTATACATTAGTTCCAGATTACAGCCAGGATCAGCTCAATGACTTCAACAGCATTAACCAGTTTAGTTTTTCATAATCACTGTTACATACACATTGAAAGTGATCAGTGACTCAAATGTAGATTACAAAAACAATATGGAATAAGCTTATTACATTACTTGGAGCATTCTACAGAAATATCTTGTAACTCTTTCCAAATGTGAATGCTGTACTTCTTCACAAAAAATAACACACATACTTTTTGGTGATAGTAGGCCATCACAGTAACGGGTCACTACAGAGTAGACAATAAATGATTCCCAGACTAGAGTAACTGCTTTTTTATATAAATCTACTTACTACAGTGTTCTAGATCAGGGCTACTGAAGCAGTAAACTCTGGATGACAAATAAGTTTTTCCTAAACCTAAGCCATGGCCCCAGACACATGAGGTCTCCCTCCTGTAGGAAATCCCTATTTCTTACCATTCTCTCAACCTGTCAGGGAGCTGTCAGCTGCAGCACACAGCCACCACCCCCAACCACAAAAACAGTAAGCAGCACCTGGCTGGCTTGACAGAGATGGAGCTTGCATGAGAATCCCAGTCAAGAAGATTTTGGCAGAAATTTGCAGCACAATGTTAAAATTGAGTAGTTCTGCTCCAGATAGGAAAAGCTAATTCAATTTTAAAAGTGTATTCTAAAACTCAATGTATTGACATTTGCATTGACATAAACTTATTTAAACAACATTCACATTACCTTAAGGAAAGGTACAAGATATGGCTGAGGAGATGATTTGAGTTCTGATTGAAGGCGGCCTGTAAATTCTTCTGGATCAATCTTTGCATCCTTCAGGGGAAAGAAAAAAAAAAAAGCATCAACTCAGTTGTTTGGTTGGTTTTTTTCCAGATAATATGCATGTATGTATCTCTAGCTAAATAGGCTACCATAGCAAGAAGAACTTTCAAAGCTGAAGTCCCTCAACTCCTCTGTATCTATAAAACCTGCCTGTCAAAAGCTCATTTATATATGTACCATGCCACTCGGCATTCAGGAAGTTCCGGGGATGCACAACTCAGGATAAAACAAGATCCTGCAAACACTCAAAATCTTCTTTGGGATTCCATTCTCTTGCTAACATTTACATTTTTCAGGGAAACAACAAATAAGCCCCTCTCTTTTTTTGTTTTGCTTGCCTGCTTTCTATACTATAGAACCTATGACTGGCATGGCAGAAGGAGTTTTTGGAAATATCTTTCCATCAAGGTGGTGATGTTCATCCCTGCTACAGCAGGATGGAAGGTTTTCTGGAGTTCAGCACTGCCTGGTCTCCACAACGTGCCTCACTCCTTCCATGGGAAAAGGCCTGTCCTAGGCTCTCGCATGCGGGCAGTCAGCACCATCCTGGAGCAGCCACACTCCTGTGGTGGTTCAGCCCAGGGATGGCTGGGGGCCTCAGTCGATCTCCAAGTTTGGGCTTGAGCCAGTCACTGCACTGAGGACCCAAATACTGAGTTTATACTGATTTCTGAAAAGACAGAAGGAGGGCCTAAGTGAGAGGCTAATGAACTGGGAATCTGGCAAAGGGCATTCTCTTCCAGCTGGACCCTTCACATTCAATTTTCAGTAACACTGAAATACTCTATTTACTCTTACTTACCATTTATATTATTGCTAAGTGCCTTGAGATGGTGTTAGCCCTAAAGAGCCTATAGTCTTACTTGAAAAAAAAAGAAAAGACACAGCAGATGTGTAGGCAAGGAAAAACACCATTCCTCATAACCTCAGCACACTCCAGCCTCGGGGACGTGGGGGCAAAGAGTGCCCTCTGCCCTCCGACCAATCTAGTGGGAGGTGTCCCCATCCATAGCAGGGGTGTTGGACAAGATGATCTTAAAGATTCCTTCCAACCCAAACCATCCTATGATTCTATGATTTATTTTTAAAACTATTAATTTAAAAAGTAGGTTGTTGAAGTAACCTTACAAACTACCATAAAATTTGCCTGTTATAATAGTAAGAAAATATCTTTACGTAATTCCAAAACCAATTTTGAAGGTTCAGTTTAGCTTAATAGAATATCTGTATGTGTATAAGTAAAATTATGTGAAGCATATGCAAATATCAAAAGTATACATATAAGTATAAAGTTTTCACCTATATAAATGTGATATAGGTGTGCATATATACTTAAAAATATATTAAATATATATTCAGCAGTTTACTTAATAGTTAATACAGGACAACGCTATAATCCAGGTGTATTTTATAATTCTTCTAATATATAATTAGTTACAATCTCATATTTTAGTAAAAACATTCATTAGCTTTCCTGGACTGATATAGAAAAAGAACAAAATCTGAAAAACAGACAAAAAAAAAAACCCACATACACACAACAAAACCAAATCAAACTAAAAAAACCCAAAACCACAAAACCCACCTACAATAAATATATGCGCCTCATTACTTAAAAAAAAAATATTCTAAGTAATTACCTTTACTTAGTTAAGCTTTCTTAGTTTTCAAAAGTTAAAACAAGTTTTTACTGGAACCACTGAATATTATTGTTGAATGGCTCATACTTGAAAAAATTCTTAGGCTTGTCTAAAATATACAGGTTTCTCTGTCAATGAATAAATACGTCAACTACTTTTAAATCCACTATATTTAAATTTCTTCTAAGAAGCTTGACCATTTGTCCAGCTCCATAGTAACATCTGTCTGCAACTCGTTATACAATTCACTGAAACATCTGTTCCACTGGAGACTTATGTTAAGTCAGACTTGTCCCTGAGCCCAAGGACTCTGTCTAGCTGAAACACAACTTTGCTTCTTGAAGTCCACTTGCAGTTAAGGCTCCATGCAGGAGCATCTGTCTGCAGAACTGCTTGGACCACTCGCATTTTGAAGTAGCCCAATTCCTTTCACTTTCATCACAGAAAAAAAAAAGAAAAATTGTTAAGATCAAAGCAATAGTTTTCAGCATACGTAAATAACCAGCTTAATAGATAACTGACAAAATGAAAGATAACTAAATATTTACCAACAAGTCTTGAACCAGAGCTTTCACATTACGGGACGTTTCTGGAGATGGTGAATTATGAGAAGCGAGTTTAATAAGGGTAGCTAAAAAGTTTTTGCATTTTTTCACATTCTCTTGCATTTCCTGCAAAAGCCAAAGAACACAAATATCAGATCCATGCTATTTTCCAGTCAGGATGAAGGCATGCTCTCATCAATGTAAATAGTGGAAATGAAATTGTTCTAATTCAGGCAGGACATACTTGAAATACATTTGCAGCTATTTTACTATTGCTGACATTCTCTTCACTTCTGTATGTAATTGAACATCATACCTCAAGAATACTAACAAAAAAAAAAATCAATGAAAAATATATTTAATATTTTAGTCTGTTTTATGCAGCCTGTATAAAAATGACCTTAAACATGACAAGTAACAACGATTTCTTGGAGATGCGTTCTCCTTTGAGATGCCCATCACACAATGTACAAGCTATCTTAATTTGTTAAATTACTGATTCAGTATGTTTTTTGTACAAAGTAGCTACAGTACTAAAACCAAAACAGAAATACTCTTCAAACATCGTATCTAATCTTTTCTTCATCAGTAGGAAAAACAGGTGCTTTAATTTTTTCAAGCCATTATTTTTAGATGGTGTAATTACTCTGAGAAACAGAAACATTGCACTTCAGTGTCACCAGAGTTTTGAGGCCAGCAACATGACAATAATGAAGTCTACAGACCGAAGGTCTGATTGTTCTGTCCACAGAAACAGAATAGTTCTTTCACTACTGACATATATATGTCAGGATGGGGAAAGCTGACCACGAGTGTTCTGCCTCTCAGACTTTGTAGTTGAAATGAGGGGAAGGGCTTCTTGTCTGTAAAGTATTTGTTCCATCACGAGAAGTGTGCTTGCATGAAGAAAATGTTCGTTCTGCTTCTGAATAGACCTGAGATGTTTACAAAGTACTAAGAAAACCAAGTACCGAGTATTTTTAAAATTACCTGCGATACAACTGTAGTTCCAGGTACGGGAGAGCTTGGTATGACCTGGGGCTGTGCTGGTACTTGTGCTGTTGTATGAGGTGGAAGCGGCAGCCGAGGCTGACCCTGGTTTTGTGCTGAAGCTTGAGTTTGTCCACCAGTAATTACTGCAGGTTGTTGAGAAGCTGATGTTCCAGTTGCTACTGTTGTCTTGAATAAATTTTGAGCGCTCGTCGTAGCTACTGACACCTATTAGCATTTTATATTGAAAAAACAACCCAACAGGTAATTACCTTCTTTTAATTCTTTTACTCAATGATAAAGTTCTTGAAAGACTGACAAAAAAATACTTATTTCCTTTCAAATACACCCTTACTGGCAAAATAAAACCAATAAAACATCTCTGTACATCTGGCCATTGCAAGTTAATTCCCAATGAACTGTAGTCTGGTCATCAGGTTTGCAATTACCTATGCTACAATTACAGTGGCAGCTCAGATCCAGATGACACAAATGCACTAACGCAGCTTCCCAACCTAATCTGAGCTCAGCAGCAGCATATATGCTTCTGCACCAGTGCACAGCCCTAGTGAACACGATTGTCCTGCACCTAGCTGGCCACACACAAAGACCATACTGCACACTCCTCAACCTGAGAAGGCTGGAAAGTTTATCAGGCTGCACAGAGCACCATGTGGACACATACTCCCCCATGCAGTTAGCTCTAACACTTTATTTGACCTAATATTCCACTCTTCCAAGTGCCAGAAAGTCTCAGACTGACACACCAAGGAGGACTGGAGAAGCTAGAGAGCTCAGTCAGGCAGCACAACATGCTGAGCAGAAGCTACCAGGTCCTCCCAAGCCAGCCTGAACACAAAGTTTTGCTCTGTCTTAGGCACTGATGCAGAACATGCTGACCCAGGCACCTGCACCGCGATGCCACAGGTGATCAAGAATACTAACAAGCACAGGTGACCACACAGCACAGCTCTCAACAGGGGACAAATGTCGTGCAGCATGTCCACCACTGACACAGTATTTATAAGTCCAGCTGGTATTTTTTCTTAAACAAACAAAAACAACCAAACAAAACAAAAAATCCCAAACACAACAATCTTAAAACTGAATCCATACTACCCCCAATTTCTTTATAATCTAGGAAACGATAGAAAATAAGATGTAGGCTAACACTAAGCACCTGCATAACAGTCTGACTATACATTCATTACTAGTTTTTGGGATTATGTTTGCAATAAAAGAAACTTACAAACATTAAAATTCACTTTTGAAACAACATTATATCCTTTTCCTCACTCATCTTTTTATATTCTTACTACTCACTGTGGTATGTGAAAGAATAGAGGCTCCTGGCAGAGTTGCAGCAGAAGTAGCACTGACAGGCGTAGCAGTTGACGGAACAACTTTGGCTTGCACTGGAAGTCCTAGGCGGACAGTAGATGTAGCTACAGAAGTTGGTTGCTAATAAAGGGGAAAAAAAGCGTTTGGTTTTTTTTTCCTCCTTAGTAACTTAATCTCCAAGAATTTTTAGCAATAGCTATTACATGAACAGTCATTATTAACGCTGCAAAAAACCCCAAACCAGTAATATGTTCTTAAATATATATTCACATATAATGCAAAAATGAGCTTTCTTATTGTCCTGGTTTGAGTTAGAACTAAACCAATTCTGTTCAGTGATTTTACTTTTCACCTGAGTCTCTCCTAACTAACTGCACTTTCTGAAGCAAACAGCACATTTTTGCAGACAGCGTCCGCTTCTAGTGGTGATAACGCCTGATGTTGAGTTAGTACCAAGGATGGGTGTGCAGACCGAGGTCACTGCTGACTCTTGTGTACCACCTCGGGGGGCGCAGAAAGTGAAAGGCCGCAGCTGCGGGGAGGAGCGGACAGGACAGGTGACCCTAAACTGACCAGCGACGGATTCCACCCCATATACGTCATATTCAGTATAAAGCTGAGGGATCACGAGGGGCTCAACACTTCCCATTGGCCCTTCACTGGCCTTCCCTTCCCTTCGGCCCTCGCTTCTCAGCCCTGCCTTGAATCCTGATTCATGTGTTCTGAACCCAGCTCCTGAACCCTGTTCCCATCTGCTGCTGAGCCCAGTCTGGGACTTTGCCAGTGCCTGCACAGCCTCAGTGGTGACAGTGACGTAACTGCCATCAGGGGGAGGTTGGGTTCAATAGTGGTTTTGTATGTATTTGTATCTAGCCCATTTTACTATCATTATCTTTGTTAAAGCCGTTTTAGTTTTCTTTTCTAATCCAGAAGCCTCTCTCTCATTCCCTTCCTCTCCCATTTGGGAGGGAAGGGGCCATAAGTCTCTCTCCCTTCTCCTCTTTCTCCTCCTCTATTTGGGGGGGGGAAGAGGGGTTAACAGAGAGTGTCTGTTGTAGGTCTGGTGGACTGAACCTAAACCTCGACACTTATGTTCATGTTATGTTTGCAATATTTCTCCTAAAAGTTATTTCTCATACGGCTATGTGGAAAAGAGTAGAAAAAATAGGATGTGACCTGTAAAAAAATCAATGTTACATTTATGCATTAGTTCAGTTGCTATCTTTACATGTCAGTATTTATCAATATCGAGTATTTATCAATATTTGTGCCAGCAACACATATTAGTCCTTTTGGTATTTACTCGCCCATGTCAATGCTTTTTCTTGAAGAAAATAAATACAGAAAGAATATTCAGAGAGCAGAAAAATATTTTCAAAATAAGTTTGTATATAATTTATTCTGAAATAACTTGCAGAGAAATGAAGTCTAAGCGTTTGGAGAATCTTTGTCATAGAACATACACTCTGTCATCAGACAGCAACTGGAATGTTAAGTGCAGACAAAGGAAAATGACTGGCTTACAGCCTTTCACTCAGTAAATTTGTCTCATGCAGCAAACATTTACTGATTTTTGTAATTTACTTTAACTGGGAGATTGAAATCTCTTACCATCATATAAAGGGACAAGATTGAAGAAT
The DNA here is from genome assembly GCA_013400335.1 of Eurystomus gularis. Classification (NCBI taxonomy): domain Eukaryota; kingdom Metazoa; phylum Chordata; class Aves; order Coraciiformes; family Coraciidae; genus Eurystomus; species Eurystomus gularis. The sequence continues at coordinate 39,124 of VZZY01001900.1, read as the reverse complement.
AAAAAAGGTTTCCAGAAAAGCTGTTATTTAATTCTCTAGGAATATAAATATCATTATGGAAGAAATACATCACACAATATGACAATTATGACAAAAAGAGAATCACTCATCATTAAAAATAGGTCCCACTGGTCTCTTATAACTTGCATCTATTAGTATTTGCATTTAAACACATACTTAGAAAAACACAAACTTTGTAAGTGGCTAAAGTAATAAATCATGGACAATATCGTTTCTCACAAGATAAACCCAATTTTCCTTGATTTACATTTTAAGTTATATGTCTCTATAAGTAATATTTTTATAAAGAACAATTTTAGATTCTTACATTGCCTATTAAACCTACATAAAATACTTCTTCAAAGAACATCCAGTATACTTAAAGAGATCTCCAGAAAGAACAGAGGCCCAGGCAGACATTCAAAGCCCCAAGCATTCCTTACCAGTCATCCCAGCAACATAATCTACTGCATATCAACCTGCAGTACTTGGGGGAGGTAGAAAAAAAAAAAAGAAAAAAAGAGATTTACCTGACATCTGAACAAAACCTTTTTTTTCCTGTTTGTTTGGATAGCTTTCAAGGTTTTAAAAATCTTGACTAGGGATGTCTTCCATTCTGAGACAGCTTGGAGGCAATAAACTGCATCATCATGAATAAGTAGCATTGTCTGGTTTTTTGGAAGAAGGATCAGAAAAGCTCTTCCCGTTTTTAAATACCATACCAATACCATAGCTCTTTTCTCCCTTGTAAAGAAGATCACTTGCTTCAATTTCCTTAAAATAGTGGTTGAATAAAAACATATTTATCTGTTCAACCTTTGCATTTAAAAACACGAATACTGTGTATCTTGTTCATTTGCTTATAATCAGCATTTACAACCTAAAAATAGAGCATGCCTGTGATATCTGCCCCCTTCTTGTCAGTAAGTACTTCCAGAGGTGAGGATTTAGAAAGCAGGCAGATAATCAGGCAAACTTCTGGCAGCTACTCCGTTCCAAGAAAGATCTGTTGCCAGAAATCCACAAATACATAGCTCTGGCTGCTAGCTAAATTTTTCTCAGCTAATAAATGCCCAGGATCCATCACAGGAACATACTTGAAAACCAAACTGCATATAATTAAAATATCCTGTTATGATACCAAAATTTTATATTATCCACTGTGCCAGACCACAGAAGCAAACCATGGAACATGAAAACTAAATTCACCCTCCGTTTTAAAAATCAGTAGTGACGAAACTCTTTGATACAAAATGGCAGTAAAAGCTACTAGTGTTGGATATGAGGAAAAAGCCCTACTACCAAAGAATTGCTAATAAAGTCATGCAACAGTTTACTAATGTGGTTCCAAAACTCATAAATGTTAAAAAGGTAAGTATGGAGTGAGTGGATGAGAAACATAAGAATTACTCTAGGCTAGTTCCTTGTTAAGTATGATGGAAATGATCTTCAAATGACAGCTACAAGTTGCCAGAAGACACTATAAGGACTCCCCACACAAATATTTCAAGAACTGGTAAAAACTATTTAGAAACAAGTAGCTGTGTCTTCTATGAAAAGAAAGCTGTAAGCCGATCTCATGAGAAATCCATCAAAAAGAAAACAAAAATGATTAACGTTATATTAAAAAAACCAAACCCAATGTGTCAAGCTTGTACTGGAACAATCTAAAAGAATTTATAATGTTCTTTAAAGAAAAACTGCTAAGGTTTGGTATGATGCTATTAAATTCCAAAACTATCAAGAGAGGCTTAGAAATGAACATTTCCAAATATAACTGCATTATTTTTTATTAGATACATCACATATTTTTACACTTCCTAAATACATGAAAGTAATGTCTAAGAGGCTTTTTCCCTGCACTCAGACACTAACAGGCAGGAAACTAGAACATGAATGAACACAGTATATAACCCACTACCAGTCTCCACAGGGACACTTGAGAATGCTTGAACTAGCCTTTTGTATCCAGACTTGAGCTGGCTGTGTCCACACAGAGAGATTAGAAATTTTAAGTGAGGCACAGCACAGTGCTACTGTGGAAATAAGGATTTCAAAACAGATCTGGCTCACATCTAGCCAGCTTGGCAGAGGGGATGTCCCAAGGTTCATTCTGCCTGCACAAGTCATTCAAATAACTTGCAAGGGACTCCAGTTTCAGGGTGCAACAAGTCACTCCCACAAATCCAGTCAGTGCATGTTGGCATCGTTCAGGGAAGAAGTCAGTGTGGAATTACTGTCCCCAAATTCACTCCCTAAATAATTACATCTTCACTTTCCTATGTAGACCTTCTTTTCAGACTCTGGACACACGAACAGAGAGGAAAGCTTGAGGCATAATGAGGAGTGAATCACATTGTACCTGCTGTGCACAAGCCAGCTGCCTCCACATTCACAGGAACATACAAGGTTGCATTTGAAAAAAAACAGACCAGTTGAATACGGAGAAAAGATGCCAAAATATCCAGGGATTATTTGTTACTGCCAAGGCAGGACTACATCAGTTTTAGGGTATTCACAGCTTTATAAAATCAAGACAATGCGAACTGCCACAGGTTAGTATGTAAATCCTTGGAAAAAGGTTTGTGGGACACTTGTATTTTGTACTATAGTACCACCTACTGATGAACGCCGGGTACCAGCAATACAGTTCAGCACTACAAAGCATGAGACCTTTTTTTTGACAAGTATGTCACATGTTTTTCAAGATCAGTCCTGTCAGCAAACTTGGCCACTGTCAGTCACAAAAGGAAGAACGAAAATACACCAATAGCTTTTGAACAAACATGTCCCCATGCAGTCCATAGAGGTTAATGGCGGAGCAGATATCCACCTGCAGCTCATGGAGGACCCCACACCAGAGCAGGTGGATGCCCAAAGGAGGCTGTGTCCCCATGGGAAGCCTGCAGTGGATCAGTCTCCCTGCAAGGCCTGTGGACCCATAGAGAGAGAGGAGCCCACAACGGAGCAGGTTTGCTGGCAGGACTTGTGACCCCATGGGGGGTCCACACTGGAGCACTTTGTGAAGAACTGCAGCCCACGGGAAGGGCTCAAGTTGGAGAACTTTGTGGAGGATTGTCTCCCATTGAAGGGACCCCACACTGGAGCAGGGGAAGTGTGTGAGGAGTTCTCCCAAGGAAGAAGGAGCAGCAGAGACAACATGTGATGAACTGACTGCAACCCCCATCCCCTGTTCCTCTGTGCTGCTATGGGAGAAGAGGTAGAAAAATCAGGAGTGAAAGGACAAAAAAAAGAGGAAAAAAAGGAAAGCCCAGGAAAAATGGAGGAGTTGGGGAAATGTGTTTTTAAGATTTTTGTTTTATTACTCATTATCCTACTCTGATTTGACTGGTAATAAATTAAGCTGGTTTGCCTGTGACGGTTATTGGTGAGTGATCTCCCCTTGCCCTTATCTTGACCTATAAGCTTTTTGTTTTATTTTCTCTCCTCTGTCCAGTTGGGAAGGGCGCTAGAGAACCTTTGCTGGGGACACAGCATCCAGGCAAGGTCAACCCACCACATCATTTTAGGGTAACTAATTTATACAACCTTTCTTATATGCATGGCTATAAGAACTACTAGCATCATAACACTCCCCATTAACAAATAATCTGTCTTCTGATACTTAAAATTCTGTCCAACTTCTGAAGAGTTCATGGAGAAACTTTATATGGCTATTGACTGCCTCTCAATTCTTTTAATTATGGTTCTTCTGGAGCATGCACTTAAATGTCAGATGCAGAGCAATTTATATGCCAGGCATTTGATTTTTTAACTCTGGTAAAAATACAACCAAATCGAGCCAAAGAACTAACCCTTTAAAAACTTGACATTTGCACACAATTGCAGAAAACGACTGGAGACAGAATCTCTAACAAGTGAGTGAACAGAGGTTGAACCTTCACTGCCACCACAGTTCTGGGACGCCACAGAATCTCTGGTGTCAAGCATCAGAACTCAAAGTAGGGAGACACTGCTGTGTTCCTCCTATTTGTGATGTCCCTTTCATGTTCACAAACTAGAAGAACAACAGGGGAGCAAGACACAGGACTGGGAGCAATTATACAAGACAGGCAGAGGAGCTTGGGGCCACCGAAGAAAACCTTCAGAAACCAGGGGTTCCAAGTCCCAAACCCCTACCTCTGAAGTCATAGCATCCTGCTGCTGTAAGCAACACCTATATAATCCATTATCAAAGTACTTTCTCATTCCCTGGTGAGGCAGCTGGTCCATCCATAACCACTAGGATTCATCCAAAGAATGTGGTAGATAAAAAGCCTCTCAATTTTGGTTCTATGATTAGATTCTACCCTGCCTCAGTTTCTCAGTGCTTGTGCTGCATGCAAATACAGATAACCTATTGTAATCAGTACTCTTATGCCATATATTTATGATTGCCCAACTTGAAAGGTGGAGTTTGTGACCAGGAGTGGTCACGGCTGCAACTAAAGACAATGAAGTCAAAACTAACACCAAAAAAAATGACCAGTACTTTTAATGTTTAAAATCGAGACAATTAGGTTCTGTTTTCTATGTATAAAAAGAGGAAATAATCCCCTTAACTGCATTGTTGAGAAAGCTGTTATAGGGATAAGCTTCACAAAAAAGCCTGCTTAGTTATTAATTCCCCACTTCAGAGGGGAGCTTATATAGTGCACAGCAAATAAGCCTGAAGCAACCCACTGAAACAGTGGAGAAAAAAATATTACACAGTTCTTCATGAATTAAGACTGTCCAGCCTACACACTGTACAAGTTAAAAATAACAGTAGTATGTGGTCATGCAGCATAATGCATACGCACAGAGAAGCCACTATTATAGATTGTTCAGAAACCTCCTTTATAGCATTTCCTAGTCTTTGCATGTTTAATTTTATAGCCTTACTAATGTTTACATGTTTTCTAATAAGTTTTAAAAGATATGCTAATGCTATGAAAATGTGAACAGTAGAATTTGTAAGTAGTGAGAACTTAATATGTGTTTATACAGAAAAGATTCACTCACCATGACAGAAAGGAAGGAAAATGGGTTTGTGGTTAAGCAGAGTCAAGACCACACATTTTTTCACTTTCTCTGACCTTCAAACCTACCTGTCCTGCTAACACAAACGTCTTCTCCAGACTATTGCATAAGAAGCCCAAAAACTGTCTATACAAAAGAAATGGTATAGAATAGCTTATTTGATAATAATGGCAGTGCACCTCAGACAACAATAAAGGTTTATTAATTTGCTTTAAATTTCTGCAAAAAAAAGAAAACAAGCATTTGTCAGAAATGCAGAAAGGACGTGAAAACCAGCGCAAATTAAATAAAAAAAAAAACCAGAAAAAATTTACCAAAACTAAAAGATGACATTAAAATACAAACACTGCTGAAAACACAGACATAGCGTATTACTAGAACTATCTCAGATTTGAAAGGCTCTGCTTCAGCAAGAACAGCAGCTTGTGAAACGTCAGCCAAGTTTAGAACTGTTCTCAACATCACATGTGATGGCAAAGACTAAGCTGCTGCTGCCTGCATTGAGCATATTTCATAGCAAAAATACAGCTACTTCCAGAGCAGGCAATTCAGCACTTCTCACAACCTCAAATGACCTTTTTAAATTACTTTTTAAAAAAATGGCAAAGTGAAACTCCACAGAAAGTTAATATCAAAACACAGAAAACAAATTAGTAAACTTTATATCACAAACTTGAAATTCTGAAGAGTAGAAGTTAGAAAAATGCCTAAAGAAAGAAAAAAATTGTAATTTTCTTAAAAATACATATATATATTGATTGGACTATTTATGCAATAAAAACAAAACTTAGGTGATTGGTAATCATATTTGTAGCAGATTAATTAAGTAGCCCACTTATGGGTCTAAACATTTGGACTAAACCATCGAACTTTACACAACTTTATACTACCTTTTCTGATCACTAAAACTATACACAGCAACTTAATGCTAGAAAACACATTCTGAATCAAACTTGAAACAAAAAATATTCATAAACTGTAAGATCAAATCCATTTTCAGCAGCAATCTCGTGAAAATTCCAATATACTCTATTTCATCTGATGTTTAAGTTCTGATAACAAATACTCTGTAGTAAAATGAAGGGACAACCTAACTTTTGTCTTCTTGTATGATACCCACTTTATATTCTTGGTGTATACCACCACTTTAATTTTGTAGCTAGCAAAATAATTTAAATTAAAAATAATTTAAAATAAGCAACTTTTTTCTTTTTTTGTTATGAATGTAAACCCAACTGGATATTAAGATTCTGAAAACCAGCAAACAAAACCTGCATCAAAAGCATGAAAAGCCATAAACTGTACAAATGAAAAATGTGGATAAACAGAAGAAACGCAGCAAAGAAAAACTAGATGGCAGCACCTACCTATTTTTCATAGCTTCACAAGTACAAGCTTCAAAACAAGACAAGGGGGCAAAAATTTAATGCAATATAAATCAGTTTTTAAAGACTTCTGAATTTACTTCTCTGAAGAATATAGTATTGCAAGCAAACCCACACTTATTTGACCTGCTTGTAATAAGAAGCCAGAAGGAAGTTTTTCTAACATCAGCCAAAGTTCCATCATATTATAGCTTGTTTCCTAAAAATGCTGTACCTTAACTAAGACCCTATAGCATATAAAGTTTTGGCAACATGAATAATTTTCTAATATTAAGCTTAAAGGAATGTCAATCAAAACCAAAAAGGAAACTAAAATAATGAATAAAATTGTTCAATTGAAATTATATGCAGTTAACTTAAACCAATGTTTGCTTTAAACATCCAAATCTTTTTAAAATTTCATTAAATGTTTTATTCAAACAAGAGCATTATCACTGCAGAAGTATTCACGGTACAACAAAATTGAACTTCTCAAGGCATCAAAAGATTATTATAATATAATAGTCATGGAAAACTGAGTACTTCCATGCAAAACATGAGATACCAATTTAAGAAAGGCAACCTCTCACAGATGCATCAATCAGATGAATTTACATTCACATTATGAGAAAGTGTTTTGGATTTATGTACCTGAGCATTTTGCAATAATCTTTCCTTAAAAACAACAAAAGCATACTCAGCTGTAGTTAATATTGCCCCATTACAATTCTATACAGTCTTGTAATTTGACATAGACTAAAACTATCCTATGGTACAATTGCACCTATTCACGCTTTTCTTGAATATTTTACTTATATTGGAAAGACTGTAAAAGATCATTAAAATATCAAGTCCATCTTCCTGGTACTTCTCCCACTTACTGCTTTCTCTATACTATTCTGTTATTTTCAGATTCTGATTCTTTTGACTGAATCCATTTCACTAGTTCCGACTCTGCGCTTCAGACGTCGTACATCTTTTTGGGACACATGTCCATGCTCCAGAGTGTTTGAGCCTGGCACCAACTGAATTGTGATCCTTCCTACAAAGAAAGCCATTTTTGGCGACTTCCTACACAATTAGCCAGTTTTGCAGAATTCCATTAGGAATTAAAACAAGCAGATTTTATTCATATTTTACTACACAGCAGCAGTTGAGAGGAGTGTAACTAAGCATCTAATCAGGATTACCCCACCTAAGACTAAGAGTCAAGAAGAACCCAAGTCTTCCTTTCAAAATGGATTTGCCTACCTTCTTCTAAAACCTAATGCAAAATTGTCCCCAAAGCCGTACTATATTTGCCTACACCCTCTGCTCCTAAAACCTGCCAAAATTAAGACAAAGGTATTACAAACAACAGAAGTCAAACAATAACTTGAATATCAAAACCAAGCACTCAAAATGTAAGAAACGTCAGATTAAGTATGCTGTGCAACATCAGTTGTGTGCCTTGATCGCCTAGCTGAAGCTTTTATCTCTGTGCATTTTTCATACGAAGACTGTAATTCACTCAACGTGTACAGAAGAGATTAATGTAGGATGAACGGGAAGTTACCTACCTTAATCTTTCTGAACTTTTATGTTTGGTGCTGCAATCAAAATATATTTTTTTTTAACACTTGGGAAGAGGAATAGCTATATTGATTCCCTACAAAGGTAAATATTACTGTATACAAATACTTCTGAACCTTCAGCAATGCAACACGTATGGTTAAAGCCACTGTCTTTAAGGAAAGCATTATCCTAAGCCCGTATACTAAACAGAAATGGAAAACGCACTATGTCACCTCTATTTCAGCAGCTTCTATAGTTCCTAGAGAAAGGTGGCTCCTTCCTCACATACTGTCCTGGATACAAGTCTGGCTGCTGAAGCTAGAGGAATTTTCATAGGAAATCTGATTCCTTTTCCTCCCAAACAGCTGGGAGAAGATCTAGCAAATGATGGCCCTGGGATATGGGAAGAAAATCTTGTTATACTACCAGGCTGCAGAAGTAGTTTAGAATCTTGACAGCTCTGTACATATCAATCAAGTCAATCTCATTTAAGAGCATTTAAAACATTGCCTTATTTTCTCCTCCTTTTTTGAGAGTGAAGAAAGAATTAGTTGTCGAGGGGAGAGATTCGAAGAGCTTTCAAATTTGGATGAACACTTCAGTAATTTTTCAGATCATTTTTCTTGTAATTTTAAAAAAAGTAATTCATAATTCATTTTATATTCTCCACTTATCCCTCTCAGCACTGTTATCACTCTCTTTTTAATGAGTTGCCAAAAGTAAATGCCAGCTTTTGCAGATTCTTTGGCATACTTAATAATCTGTGTTTTACATCTAACTGCATAGTTCTTAACACGCTTTAACACAGTAACTATTTAAAACGCATATTCAAATTAACACTGAAAACTATCACTTAGCTGAGTAACTTGTGACACTTGACACTGGCTAGAAATTGGGACAATCTGAAAAAAAGCAACCACAATACCTATGAAGCATGATAGCTATGCCTTTTTCTGATACATTCTTCATAATAAGATACTATTTCCTAGAACAGTTATGGCAGACTGCGAGTTTCCACCTGCATAGACTTTCTACACAGGTAAAAGTAGAGTAAAACAAACTCAGTCACTGAAGCACATCACTAAATTCTACACATTTAAAGTGTCCTGCATTTTAATTCACATAAAGCTATCTTAAAATAACTGACTATAAACATAATAGTAAATTTGAGCTCTCCACAATAAAATAACAATCATTCCACTAACGTCTTTGAGAGAGAGAGGTATTTGATGTTCTAGAGTGTAAAACACACAGCCTGCAATGTTTATCATTTTTGCAAATTCTTTCGTAGAACTCAAGCAATTAATGTTTATATTCTGTCTATCTTGAGCTAATGACACAGTTTTTCTATGTTTGAGTCACAGTGGAGACTAAGACTCTTGAATACCACAGAATCATAGAACTGTTTCATTGGAAAAGACCTTTAAGATCATCTCCTCCAACCATTAATATTATATTTTACAGACATATTTTACTTTACCCATATAAAAATGTGAGACACTATATTCCATACATTTTAAATTTCAACTGAAAATTTTAATTCACAGAATATAGCTTTCTGACACATCAGAATTTGATTCTGCAAGAAAAAAAGCTTAATTATAAACACACTGAAAAAAATAGGTTTCAGTACACAATTTCCTGTATTTTAGAACTTGATCCCTTTTCTTGATTAAACATGACGACTACCCAAATAACTGACATTTCTAAAACCTTAACATAATATTCGTCATTGGACATTTCCTCCAGAAAACCAATGAATAATCTCTGATTATAAACCATCTATCTAATCAAATAAAAGTCTAGTGTCTAGTTCTGATATGAAAAACCTTCAAAATTTAAACCTTTACAATATGGTTTTAAAAGGCTGTTAACCATAATTTTCAAGAACATTCTAAAGTCAAACATATATAAAACATATGCACTGCCAAAATGAAAGAAGAGTCTGCAGATCATATGCAGTGTCTTGGAAGTTCAATATAAATTTCCCAAGGACAATATTAATTATTTCTTACCGTTGCTAATTACAACAAATAAAGAAATGATGCAGTAGTTTGGCAGCTACCACAAAGATCTGTCAAAGGAGATGAATCCTACCATATCATGAATATAATCCTGCTATGCTAAAATACTCAAACTTTTGTTTGAACAAGCTATTCAGCTAGCTTATGATCACTAACAAGTGTAAATGAGTGTCTGTAATCCAGTGGGGTATTTATCTGGGCAAAACTCTGCACAAACAGAATCAGGTCTTTCTAATATGTGAGCTCCTTTGGTTTTTAGGCATCTCTACACATGAACATGCAGTATCCTCACAGCTTTATTTTTATATAAATCCAGCAAGTCAGATTATACTCTTTCTGCAACCTTAACTGCTTCATATAACTAGGGAACGGCTGCCTGAGGCCAACATGATCAACTCCCAACATTTGCTGTGCACACATCTTAAGGTTGACTTTGGGATCCAAACTCCAGTCTTCTAATAAAGACTGAACACACACAGCCAAGCAGTTGATCTACGTTTTTGCAAGCTTCCTAAGATTCTATATATAATAGCCTCAAATTACCCCTCAAATGTGTATTCCTCAAGTGTTCTCAAACTGCAGACAATTTGTTAATATTTAATTTGCTATAAACGTTTCCACTCTGAATTTTAATTCAGTGTGCTGACCACAGCTATTAAAGTTACATGAAAACTAACAGTATGAAACAGAAACAGCTAAAACTAAGTCATTGTAACAGACAGAGATCACATTCCTGGTCCCGCTCCACAATTTGTTTTTCATTTGTGCTATACACTTGTCTCAGGATTCACTGCTAGAACATGTGCTATACAGTCCCTTAGAGTCACTACTAAAGAACTGATTATATTTATTCACAAAGAAAGCCCCAACCAAAGACAGGCATACAAACTCCAAAGAACAACTCCTCTGGACTTTCCTTGTCAAAAAATCTCGAAATTAACACAGGCTTATCTCTGTGTTTATTGTCCCTGAAATACATTTCTCTTTGAGGGCTTCTACAAGTCTTCTTACCCTTCCAGATATAAATTTAAACACTAGACAGCTGCCTTTCCTGAGAAGGGTTTTTACGAATTCCATCCAATACTGCACTTGCCTCTTTTCTGAGAGCATAAAGTTCCTCAAGTGTTTCCAGGCTTTTATTTATGTCTTTCCTGAGATACATTCCACTGAGCTACAATCTTCCTAGTGACATTCATTTCTAAAACCTACATTCCAGCTGGCTACTTTGTGTTTTAGATTGCCTCATGTTATAAATTTATTTTCAATTCTCCAATTTTATTCAGGCTTCCTTCTCTTCTGAAAAGTTTATCATTGCTTTAAGCTTTGAATTCTTTAATAGTCTTTTAGACTATATATATGGTGTAACACACAAAGGATGTAATGGGATAGTAATCAAATGCTAAGCATCGGGAAATACATGTTTAAGTTCTTTCAAGCAAACTACATACACAACAATCAATTAAAAAATTATAAAGCCACTCTCTTCGTCTTTCCACTTGTAATTACTAATCACTTCTGCCAACACAGACCTTAGGTAAATCTACCTTAAACTCTGCCTGTTATTATTATGATACAGCTGCCCTGTACTAACATCCAAAGATGTTTGCCTCTACATTTTAGTAAGATAGTTCAGCTGTGGCCCCAAATGCTCTGAAGCTAAACAGCCTTCCCATAAAATTTTAAACCAATACAGCTGACCAAGCAATTAAAATCTGTGTAAGACAGAGGAAACTATAATGCACAAAAGTAAAGTGAAATCAAGCCAGGCATACCTGAGCAGTTGATAGGCGAAAAACAGGACCAGTTGTGGGCACTGAAAGTCTAGGAGAAATGCTGGCAGGACCCTGTCCCTGCGTTTGTACTTGAGCCTGCATTTGAGCCTGTGCCAGAGCCTGCTGAGGCACCATGACAAGCTGTCCAGCATCCGTGCGCACCAAGACCATACCTAATGAGAACAAAGTAACAGTAACTATAGAATAAAGAATAAAATGAATAACTATATATAAGGAACCATGTAACTAAAGATGTATTATTATACTATTACTGTTTTTTATTCCGGTGTAACATGAGATTTCTTGTATTTCAACGAAGAAAAGGAGACCCTACTAGCAGACAAAACCAATGTGGACACCTATGGTTTAGACATCAAGAAAAAATACCGTCAAACCCAGAGAACCAACAGAACCGCTCCTCAGTGCAAAACCATGCACGCACAGCTATTTTAGGAAAACACCAAAGGAATTGTTTTAAAATTAACAGAATATTTGGCAAATGTTTTCTAACACTTTCTGGAAGTAAATGATAGTATTTTCAGATTATTTTTTAGTAACAAGTTTCACAAATAGAGGCCTTCTACACAACGCAGCCAGTGCCATCAAGTTTTGCCCTGCATTTTCCATAATCAGCAGGTCAGAAAAGGGGAGACAATGGCAACCTTGGTCACTGGATCACCTGGAGCTTCGCACATATTCAAGATCACTGCAAAGCATGTGATGTGCTTCCTCTAATTGACTCAGAACTAAGTAGCTCCCCAGCCAGACTATTTAAAAATAATTTCCAAGTTAGTTCCAGAATATATTTTAATAATTTAACCTAGGTAGGATACTACGGGTCTACAAACAGAAAAACATCTTGCCTGAAACTACTGGAGAACCACAAAAATAAGAATGTAGGAAATTAGTTTTACTCTGTTGATAAGCCAGTAGACAACCTATCTCTATGTGCAAATGTTTGGGCTTTTTTAACTTTTCAAGTGAAAATTGAAGTAAAACCATACACCTGCTTCTAATTATTAACTTCCCAGAAAAACCCCACCTCAGTAAAGGGACATGGTTTGCCAACATACCATGACGATAAAGAAGCTTGAACACTATTATAAGAAGCAAGTTAACAAATTTCAGAAGTGCCCTATACCAAGAAAGTCTTTCTTTCAGTCTCTGACATAGGAATACAAATCCCAGTGTGGGGATGAACACGAGTGAACTGCGGCACCAATAAAAGCCATCACTCACATAGCCTTTGGAGCTCCCAGCAAACCTTCACTGCTAAAAGCACAAACAGAAGGTAAATTTCTGCCACTACAAACTAAAGATTTCTGGAAATCAAGCTTTAAGGCAAAAGGCATAGAGAGCTACAGCAAGGACCATATCCAAAAGCCATGACCATAACTCTCTTTCAAAGCCCAGAGAGTATTTTTTAAAGAGAAATTGAAAGAAACCCACATAAACTCTTTTAAAAGATAACTTTTAAGGTCCATTAGCCATTTAAGCACCAAACCTCACCGTTTATATTTTTAGAAAATTCTGTAAGCAAATGATGTACTTGGCACATGCTATTCCTAAACCATCTGGACACACAATTATTAGGACACTGCCAACTGGCCAAACAGGTATCATCACTTCTCTGATTGTGTTGTGAACCTTACCAAATAAGCCTCACAGGATAACGACTACCACACATTAAAAATTACACATTCTATTTACATTACACAGATTCACAGGTGTGCAGTTAATTTATCTACTGATTTTCTACAACAAATTCTGAATTTAAAAAAAAATTGAATGGAAAGGACAAATTAACTGCAACACATGCCAGTTTCCATAAAAGTTGCAGACATAATTATGACTACAGATGCAAAAACTTTCATGTATTAATGTTATGTTTTAATTCAGTTTGGAGGACTTCAAATTTCTTTTACTGAGCAAGATGTATAACGATGTATAAATTCAAATCTAGTTAAATTATGAGATTAATGTTTCCTTACTGTTAGCCATGTAAAAATTATGCTAAAATAAGCTATTCTCAAAAACAGATTCTAAATTTCTGCTTCATATAAAAGTTTACAAAATAGGAGTTTTAAAATTAACTATAAATGACCCACCAACCTAAAGAGTAAAAACTCAAAAATAACATTGTATATTTGCCGATTGACTTCATTTTAAAACATACTATCTTCATGTGTATGCGAATTTAATGCATTTCAATCTACCTGGTAATAAAATCAAATTCAAATTATAACTTTCTGCAGTATTATATAACATTTTCTAAATTTAGACCAGATTGCTTTCAAGAGCTGATTTCCCTCTTCTGCTTGAAAATTGAGTAGCAGAACAAAGTACTGACACGAGAAACTTCAGAAACTGTACGCAAAGTTATGATACGCATTATTGCACCTGTATAGTAATTATCAAACATCTTAACAACGGGAAATAAAGGGCTAAAGGCACTAATATAGTCCAAACAGCAACCTCGTACCTGTCTCAAGTTAGTTAGGCCTTTGTGAAACCACTGAACTTTATATGTTTGGAGCATTAGAACCTGGAGCGGGACCTTCACAAACTATGGCCAAATACACATCTACTAGAAGCTCACTAGAAGCAAGCTTCTACACCATCACATTTTTGCTCCACTTAGCTAATAATTAATAAATACTTTAAGAAACATAGTGGAAGAAATAAGTTATTTCAGACTATGTCAATAGCTCCACGGATGCTGGTTTGGTTAGTTTGCAACCTTGCTGAACTTACTTTTTTAGCAATGAAAGTTGAGAAACGAAGAGAATAAACAGGACACAATGGTTACTTCAGAGTCAGAGATAAAATCCGGTGATGTAAAGGCTGCCCCGACGCAGGAGAGAATGACACCATCACATGGACATTAAAAATTTTAGATTAAATTACGTAAATTAGCCTGTATCTTGCCACCAGATTCACAGCAGAAGAGACTCTTTGAAGAAGGAAAACTTTTCAAGGCTATCAGGAGTAAAACGTAGGAGTCCTTCAAGAGATACATAAAACTACTCCCAGCTAACAGCCCAGCTTTTTTCCCTGGTGCCCAGCTGCCCACCACACCAGCACAAAGTAACTTACCGCCACTGCCGCTCTCTCCCCAGGGCAAAACAAGTAACTTATCAACCAACAGTCACAATTACTTTGCATCAGCACCCGCCCGTCCCGCGCCAATTACATCCTCATTCACGGCAGCCGGTTCGCCAGACGTCGCCCTCAGACAGGTGGCTCCGCTTTTGTTTCCAGCACGTCGAGCGGCGGGAAGGCGACAACTTTGGGGGGGAAAAAAGCCCTCGGCCAAGAAAAAAGGGTTAGCAGGAGCGGCGAGCCCGCGGCTGCGGCGTTTCCACTTACCGGGAGGGATGGTGAAGCCGGGGGGCAGCTGGATGGTGGTCTGCTGCGGCGGCCTCACGATCAGCTGGGGGGCCACGATCCTGGGGGCAGCGCCCAGCGCCGGCCTGGGCGACAGGGCCTGGGGGGCCGCGGGGGCGAC
>VZZY01001900.1:0-22864 GCA_013400335.1 Eurystomus gularis | reverse complement strand
GGGGCGGGGGCCCGCTCGCCGGTGCCGCGGCCTGCTCGCCCGCCCCTTCGAGGCCCGGCGTCATCTGCAGAGCTCCTGCGGACTCGGCTTGGCCAGGTCGAGGACGGGCGACGTGAGGGAAAGGGCCGGGGGCGTTAGTGAGAGGGGGTGGGCTGCTCCCCGGAAGCCGGGGGGTGTCCCGGCCTTGGCGTCGCAGCGGGGTCGTGTCAGAGCCTGCCGCCAGTGGTGTCCGCGGGGGCTTCTGGCAGGGAGGTTTGAGGCTTGGAGGAAGCTCGCGGCCCTGGTATAGAGGGTTGCGAGCTTGCTCGTTGGGAATTGAAGTGTCATGAAATCGTGTTATCTTTCAGTAGCGCAGCTGCCGTAATTGAGCGCTTTGCCTGCGCTTCATGCCCTGTGAGGACAGTTGCAGCCAGCACAATTTTCTCCGTGGTTAGCGGGAACGGAAAGCGTGCGTGCAGTCGGCTGTAGCGGCTCAGCTGCCTCACGCACTACCTCCTTCAGAGGAGCGAACTGCAAGCGCTGTTGAAGCTGTTTGAAACGCTGCGGTGCACACGGAGTACCTGTGCTCACGTTTGCGCTGCTGTGGCTGCTTTAGAGGTTTAGATGTTTATGTCCAAAGCTACTGCTTTACCTAGACAGGCGTGTCTAGACAGTAATGCAATTTCCTAATGTGGACACTGTTAACAGAAGACTTGTAAACCGAAACCAAGATTTTGGGCATGACTACAGCAGCTGCTCTGGCATGTTGTGTTCCCTCAGTATCCCCACAGGAAATTTGAGGTGGTTTGTTTTGTTACTAACACTTTTGCCATCGCACTCCTCTATGCCCTGTTCCCATCAATGCCTGCCTCATGCATTCAGAAATACCATTTAAGAGAAAGATGATAGTCCTAAATCATCATTTCTTTGACTACTGACAGGGCAGTTTCTTTGATGGGACCTTCGAAATAAATAATTTTCCCCCTGTGAATAACCACTGCCCACAGTTCACTGCATCTGTTCTTGCACGCAAGTGATAACCACCATGGATTTGTGTCGCTGCCAGCAGAAAGCAGCTTGGGTTCCATTATTTGTCTCTGCTGGCCTGCAATAGCGTGACTGCAAAGCTGGATGTATTTGAGCTGCGGCTCTGTGGCCAGAAACAGTGACTCATTCTTCATTTGCAATTTTTCAGGATTTTCCACAAAATTGAAAGAGGTGCATCAGTGAATAACCTACCTTCAATTGCACAATGCACCGATGGAAACGAGTGCAGGGCCCATGGTGCACACAACACTTCTCCATTCCCAGGCTCAAGTCATACATTGCATGACTTGCTTGAGTCACAAGACTACACTCTAATAACTGGTTTGTTACTGTCCATTTCCTCTCAATGCAGGTTACATTTTTATTCAGGGTAGTTTTTCCTGATTGTCTTTAGGAGCAAGTTTATGATGAATCAAAATAAACCACTTAAAATGCATTAAAAATAGGTTGCACTAGTTTAATTAGGGTAATGTTTCCTGAAATTAAATCAGAGCATAGTTCTTAAAGTGGCCAGTAAAAGTACTGAAGGTCCAAAGGCGTGGTCAGGATGTATAAAGGGGAAATTTAATTAAAACCTAGTAGACTTATTAATTTGCTATTGGACAAAAATTAAGAATATTTATTTGGGTTGGAAAAATATCAGAATCTAATATTACTTTGTTAAGAGTCCCACATTTTATGGGAGAATATTCCATGCTTCCTTCATTTATTGGCCGTAATCATTGGCATACTATCATCTCCACAGTTTTTATAAGATAATAGAAAGTTAGTCATATGATTCTGCAACTAGTCCTGACTATGAAAAAAGTTTTAGTGTATATTTTTTTTCTAACACCATGGCATTAAACTGTATGTCTCCACAAAGACAACCCAGCAGGAAAACTTTATTGCTTTGTAATTTTAGAAGATAAAAAATAATCTTCCCACCAGAAGGAGAAAATGGCAAGTCATGATTCAAAACTTTAAAAATTACCTGCTTTTAATTACAGTTTGAAGTACATATGTGGGTAGGCAATCTGTAAAACATAAATTTATATTTCTTCCCACTCAGCTCTTCTTAATGGACCCATTTTATATATATAAACAAACAGAGTAAGGAAGTATAATAGAATATTTTGTTTAGTGAAACAATGTATACTGATTCACATTGGACTCCTTTTAAGTCAAGAAGTGATGACATACATAAGAACGTATATAAACTTGTTGAAACTGGCTTTAGGCTTGCATTTTTATATAGGTAATGAGACTTTCAGTAAAGTACAGAATCTCTCTGAACTTCTGTATTCATTCATTTATTATAAAAATATTTTTCAAATATTTACATGCCTTTCATCATAGAAAACATTTCTGAATGCATTTGTTGTTCTTTCATGTTTAGGAGTTAAATATGTATAGAATTACAAAAACGGAGAGACCACTGTGATCATCTCATCTGATCTCTTAAAATACAATCTTTCCTCATTTTTTGTTTGTTTGAAATAAGAGAATGTCTATTAGGAAAATTAGTTTCCATTGTTTTAAAATTGCCTGTGAAATAAAATCCACCACAAAGCTTGCTAAGTTGCTGTTCCATTACCAACATTGTTAAATCCTGTGCCCTGTATCCAGCCTAAGTTTTTTTTATTAAAAACTCACTGGATATTAGAAGTACCACTGCCATGTTAAGCTGTGGGGACTAATAACAGGTCACGTAGACAAGTGCCTTTTTGTCTTCTAAAGAAGTGAATGCACTTAGAAAGGAGCACTATTTTTCTGGTATGTGGCATTCTCAGCCTGGAGAAGAGGAGACTCAGGGGAGACCTTATGACTCTCTACAACTACCTGAAAGGAAGTTGTAGTCAGGTGGGGGTCTGGCTCTTCTCCCAGGCAGCTAGTGACAGGACGGTGGACTTGATGTGGCCATCTATGCCCAGTCGTTAAAGACCTTTGTTTCAGATCTTTCAGGTAGTCCAGGATATACTAGAAGCACCTCCCTAGGTGCCTTCTTGGGCACTCAAGTCCTCACAGTTGTCTAGCATGGCTCCTATTTAGAAACATGCAGGACCCTGTTCCAGAAACATTTGGCTTGCTATTGTGTTTCAAATTTGCCATTCTGAACAAAGTACTTGCTGAATCTTTGCAACATATTAGCGTCCAGTTGCTGCAACAAAAGCTATTAAGCATCCTTCCCCGAAGTTAGATTTTGTTGCATGTGATTTTCTAGGCTGCAAATACAAAAAGGGGAGCTTGAGGCAGTATCACGTCTTAACAGTTAAAGCCTCGTTTATGATTTTTACATAGGGTGTACAAGTTAAGTGAAATCTCAAAACCATGTTGGGTTTGGGGTTTTTTGGGTGCTTACTTATACTAAACGGCTATTTTTTTTCAGGATTAATTCCACACTCTAGTCAAGATTTCATGAGTAGTTGTGTTGCTTGGCAAGACTCACTATCTCAACCTTCTGCCAGCTGAGCAGAACAGAATCCCCCTTAAAATACCAGCTAAACAGTGTCCATCATCTAGACTTTTGCAGCTCTCCGCATGACTGCATTTTAAATCGATTACTAAGGGTCATAAGAATTTATCATTCAGCGACAGGTGGCTTAGGCCTCTCTCACCAAAGCCCCCAGCGCACTTCNGCCCCGGCCCCGCACGCCGCCCCTAGGCCGCGCAGAGTGAGCACAGGCGCCGGGAGGCCGCGCTCCGCAGGCAAGGCGGGAAAGGCCCGGAGCCTCCCCAGCCGTGAAACGAAATTCCCGGGCAGCCCAAAGCCCAAATGGCGGCCCCTTCCCCGCCCCCGGCCGCCAGATCTCGCGAGATTGCCCCCGGTCCCGGCATCCATTTCGCAGCCGGAGCGAACGGGGGGGCGGCTCTGAAGGAAGATGAAGGCGGCGGCCATGTTGGGAGCTTCAGGGCGCTTTTGGTGCGGGGTGTGCTGAGGGAGTCTGCGCAGGGAGAGCCGTCGCTGGGGGATCGGCGCAAGGTCGGGCTCGAAGCGGGAGGAGTAGAGCGCCTACTTCGACTCTAAGCTGGGCTTGTTTAGTTGCTTGTGCCCGGCTTCAGGAGCGCTCGGCAGGGGAGGAGGGGTGTCCCTGACCGAGGAGCCAGCACCATGAGTGGGGGGACGCCCTACATCGGGAGCAAGATCAGCCTTATATCCAAGGCCGAGATCCGCTATGAAGGGATCCTGTACACCATCGACACCGAAAACTCCACTGTGGCGCTGGCCAAGGGTAAGGACCTGGCTAAGTAGAGGAGTGGGCCCTGATGGCCCAGCAACGCCTCGGGGAGGGGGCAGAGGGGAGCGGGACCACGGTGTGTGCGGCGGCAGCGTAGGAACCGATGGGGGCCCGTCGGGGATCGAGCAAGAACCTGAAACGGTGGTAGAATCGTCCGTTGGCGTTGTGGCGATGAGGAGGCCCGAGGTGTGAGGGGGAGGCCTACAGCCTACAAGGGCCCAGCAGCAGCTACGAGGGCGCTTGGCGGAGCTTTGGTAAAAGCCCGCGTAGTTTCGGCCGGAGGCGCGTCCTCCCGCCATCCTCCCTGACGGAGCGTCTTGCGGCGGGGCTGCGGCGACCCGCGACGCTTCCCGGCGGAGGTGGAAGTGAGCGAGGGGCTGGGAGAGCGGCGGCGCTGCGGAGGCCCCTGCTCCCGCCGTGCGGGCCCATCTCCGGCTGCGGGAAGCTCGGAGCGGTCGCGAAAAGGAGCTGGGAACATTACCCACTTAGAGGTGGCTTAAGGGAGCCCTGAATAGAGTAAAAGTATGAAGCCCTTATCGATGGAAGTGGTCCAGAGCTAGTGCGTAAAAGCGAATAGGAGAGGGAGCCTGCGAGAAGCGGATTTCTTTGCATCGTAAGAATTCCAGACCTACAGGGTACAGGGCCGCCGTACGGCTGAACTCTTCTGCATCCAGGGGTAGGAGGCAACTCGAGTGTAAAGGGGATCCTGTGACTGCTAGATTGTCAGCAAAGAAGGCTGATCGTCAGCTCTTAATTTAGGGGATGGCTGTGTGCCACTGTATAAATTGAAATTTGAGTACAGACACGGGCATGAGAATATATTGATCAGAGAATGTATTTGTGTGTATGTGTAAGAAAGTTAGGAAGGTATGTTTATTGAGAAGAGAGTACCAGAGTTTTTACTGGGCAGTAAGGAAGAGGATCTTTGAAACCAGGCATCTGAAGGACTTAACTGTTTCTTGTGCTTGGTAATGCACTCTCAACACAAGTGTATTACTCATGGCAGGGAATTTGTAATATTCAGGTAAAACATTAAGTCAGAATTGTGGGTACCTTCTTAATAGATTCTGCAAAACTCAGTGGTATTTTCCTTTACACTTCTTGAGTGTAAAATCTCACTAAATCATCTAGATGTATATATAAAAGCAGAAAGTTTAAGCAGCCATTAGGTAAGGGTGAAAAGTGCTCCTCATGTAAATATTTGAAACATGTAAATTAAATATTTGAAACTGAGAATGTTCTGATCCTCAGTTTCTGTTTGATATGATAGGCTTAGCATTCAAGCGTAATGACAACCCGTTGTGTTTTACATAGTTGGAGTATGTAGTAGTTGGCCTGTGGAGTTGATACCATGTAGGAGTTTGTTTGCTTTCATCTCACATTGGCCTTCGTGGTAATTCTTGTTTGTGTGCCTTGTCGCTTTAAGGCTCTGTTCCCCCCCCAAGTAATAGATTACTTTGTTTTGTGAATTCCTATATGTATGCTTTGAAATACCTTCTAGTAGGTTTGATCCCAGGCTTACATAGTTCATTTATGGGGCATTTTGCTTTCATTATGTGGTTTTTGCTTACTTCTAAAGTTGCCTTTAGGTTAAATCACCATGCTGGAATTGCATTATCTGTTTAAAAAGGACAGCTAGTATTTGTTTATATGGGAAGAAGATGAGCACCCTGATTAAAAACAAATGTTTAGAAATTCCAGTCGCATGCTGTGATTGTTAAGGTTTGTACAAAAGCACTTACAAGAATCCCATCCTTGAGGAGCTTGTGATAGTCTTGCGCTAAATTAGACAGATTTTGTGCTAGACAAGCCAATTTTGCATGACTTCTCAAGAGTGGTTAAGTCATGTTACAGCATATCTGCCAAAGTGTGCATATTTAAGATAGATCAAACTACTGTTCAAATCTAATCTACTCTCTTTCCATAGTTCTCATCAGAAATGTAAATCTAAACCATTAAATTTGCTTTAATAAAACTGGGCTGAGTTAGCTGAAGAATGTGTGTTTTGTAATAGTGTCATGATTCAGAAGAGAATAAACCAGTATTTCTAGGCCACCTGGAACCAAAAATCTTGAGATTAAGCTGGAAGCTTATAACCATATTAGAGTGTAAAACAGTTCACTGTGCTCATGAACAAAATGCCCAACTCTAGAGTATTCCGGCTTCTGAATAAATGAAGGCTTAGGTCATGCAAAGGTTGTATGATAGCATATATGTAAGGGGATGAGTGTGGTTAATTATGGCCAGGTCTGTATGTGATAGAAGCAGATCTTCCTTCTGAACTGTCTGTAGCTGTAAATGTGTTGATAGGATAGTAGTTATCTCCTCTTCCAGTGGTGAGTCCAGAAGGCAAACCAGAACTGCTTACTGTGGATCTTTACCAGAAATGTCAAATTTTCTGCCAGAAAGAAACATAAAAAGCCCCAAAAGATGACTCGATGTTTTCAGTTGCTCTGCTGTGTAGCTGGCTTTATGTCACTGTTACCCAGGCTGAGTACAGGACAACTTATCATTATTTGTTTTCTAACTGAAATCACGGAAACTGTTTGTGAGATAAAGTGCAAAAGTAGAGATAAGATCTGTTCTTTAAAAACTACAGATCTGCCTACCAGTAGGACTTCTGTGGGCTAAACGGGAGTCTGAGATTAATCTATAAAGTTGTACATGTGGAATGCCTTCACTTAAGTTAAAACTTTTGTTTTAGACAGAAACAAGATTTTTTTGGGGTGGCTATTGATTGTAGCCTTCAGTTACTGAGGGGCAGTTTCCTGTAGTTCTCTGATCAGTGTTTTATTTACAAAACTTTCCCTAGCAAAAGTTGTGGCCTCTGTCTCAGGACTTAAAGGAAGATAGCAAATGTTTAAATATTGAGCATAACATTTCTAGCCTAAGCTGGAGTCTGGTAAGGGAAAGCGATCCATCCTTTCACAAATTAATAAAGTGTGTCCTTATTTATACAAGGAAAACTCCCATCTATGTGAGACACTAAGCAAGATGTACAATGATTTGAGGTTTTTATATATTATTGGTGCATATGTTTTCTTTGGATTGCCAGCTTCTCAGAGATAAAGTTTGGAACCAAAACCCACCCACTCTTATTCTCAAGTTTCAGTTTAAATTGACTTGGAATGTCCTGTTAGTTCATACTTCTAATTCATACTTTAAATATCTTTAAGTCCAACCAATTTAACAACAGAGTGTTTGCAAGTGTTAGGAGTAAAATTTTCTTGCTGTAAAGTGATTCCTGCCCTACCTGGGGCAGCTGTAGGATAATCGTGATGGATTGTGCTTGATCTTACATGTTATGGCATTAAAAACTAGATATGATCTTTCCTGCTAGTAATAGATAATGTCTGTTTCAAGGCACTGAATTAGAGAGATTTTTAATGTAGGTAAGCTGTGTTAGAACAACCATACTGGGTCAGGAAAGGCTTTGTTCCCTGTCGGTGGTAGGCAATCCTTAGGCATGTGGGTATAAGAAACAGAAAATTATATACTCTCTGTCTGGTATAATGCGACAGTTATCACTTATCAACTGATGGGCCATTGAGAGTTGCATTTGGAGCCATTGTAAGTAATAGATATTAATGAAATAGTTTTCAGTAATTTTAGTAGTTAAACTTCTGGCATTTTCAACCAGCTGTGATAGTGTTTTCCATAGTTTAATGACACTTGAAAGAGAAAACTTGGCTTTCTTTTTGACTTTGTGTGAAAGACTCAAAAGTAGACAGAAGAAAGTCAGATTCTTGTGAAGACTTGAGCATTTCTTATAGTTCAGGTATAGGAGCAGGAAAGGGAAGGGTTAAATTTTTTATGAAGTTTTTTTTAGGCAGTTAAGTGACAGGCTCTCTCCATGTCTTGAGGTTTAGGGCATGTGTGCCAAACCAACTCTTTGAATAGTGTCACAGCAGAAAAATTCCTCTTGTCAAAGCCCACTCTTGACTACTTCCCTTGTATCTATCTCCATGTTAACTCCTTACCCCAGTGAATAAGGGAATGCAGACTGAATTAATTGTTCTGAAGGTGTGAGCCTGCTACAAGCCGGCTCTTTCACATTGATGCTTCTCCTGTAATGTGAGTGCAGGCATCTAAGCACATTTATAGGGAAAGAAAGAGATTGTGGTATTTTGAAGAGAGGTGGCAATGGAAATTACTTGTTCTGGTAATGATAGTCTCATTTCATTTTAGTCATGTTTCTCATGGGTGCCTAAAGAGTGGAAAAAGATTGATCTGTGTGTATGTATGCTAGATGTCAAGTAAGGCTGATGAGTCTGTGTCAGTGCTGCATACAGAGACTAAACTACATATCTGCAATAATTCCCATGATATAGGAACAGAGTCCTCTTTTGCCAGTAGGATATGTAGCTGGGCTTCCAATTAATAGAGTGTTTTTCTGTGTTAATCAACAGGTAATAATTTCCGTTAACTGATAGGGAAAGTTGTGATGTTCCCCTTGGATGATATAGTAGTATAGTAATGTACATTAAACTGTAGTCGTGATATTTAAGTCCGTCAAAATCTGTACAAAAATTTGCTCACAGCACTGCAATATGAAATTGATGGGCATAAAGTCACATACATGATTCCTGTTAGGCTCAATAGTGTTAGTTTCTTTATATCTGGCTACTTGATTGTGTGTATTTGCACTGACAAAAAATAAAGTTTGCTCTTAACATGTGGTGGTTGCCTTTTTGTTTGCAAGTCTCTACCCTAGTTTAGCTCATTCAAAAAAAAACCAAAACAACCAAACACCCCCCCACAAAAAACCCACCAGGAACACCTTCTCCAAAGCCCCCACCACAACCAAAAACCTTAAATTGACAAGGTAAGATTAAATAGATTTACCGTAGTCCTGTAAGTGTTATAAGATTACATTATCGTTCACACACTTTTTTTCATTTCCTCTCACTTCAGTGTTTTGCTATATATGAACCACTTCACCTTGTTCTGCAGAAAGGATGTAGTCTGAGGAGATACCCCAAGAGTCAGAACTGGATAGAGCTCTGAGACTGCTGCTGCTCCAGTACCTTGTCTTTATGATACTCTAGCAATTTAGTGTATCTGATTATGCAAAACTATGGTAAAAGCAATTTCTTTCTAAAATCCTGTTGTACTGACTGCCTTTAATATTAGACTTTTTGCTTTAATTGGCTCAGATTATGTTAAATCTTAATCCAAGATAAGAAGGAAGAAATGAAAGGTAGTAAAATATGAAAAGTTACATTCAGCTCTTTATGTTATCTTACTATCTGAAGGACCTAGTTGGGATAGACACTGCAAAAACATCAAATGGCCCTTATCCTACACTGCTTCCTTAGCTTGCTGCACATGCAGTTCTGGTCCCTTGCTTTAGAAGGAAATTAGACTTGGAGGTGGTTATTTTTGTTGTTTTGAGCTGAGAAGGGAAGGTGGAACCCCAAATCTGAGGAGTTTGCTTACCCTTCTCCAGCAGATCCAATCTTCATTGGATGAAATTGTGTTTTGCAGAAAGTTGCACTAAAATTAGTTTGGTTTGGGGTGAGGGAAAGGTGGAGAAGAAAAAAAACACAGACTCTTAGTAGCACCTCTTGATGTGTTTTATTGAAAAAAGAAAAAACCACTGACAGCCTTATCAGTGTCATGATCTAGTTGCATAGACAGCTGAATCTCTAAAGATTAATTCTGAGTCTTGTTATTGAAAATGCTTCCTTTTGTTGTCTTTCTCCCTATCATAAAATTATGAAAACATGTTCTTTTTGACATATGGTAAAATCCCTTTACCTCTTTAAAGGTGTCATTAGATGAAAGTTAGGTTGTCCGCTTCTTTTTTTCTTTGATTGGTTTACAATGGAGAGAGATAATTGCCAGGTGTTAAAACTGTTCCTGTATGTGCCGTGATGTTGGTATTACTAGTACAATATTTACCCATGCAGCATAGCTCTGGCTTAAAAGAAGTACTTTCAAAGCAAATTTCTTCCATAGTTAATCAGATTTTTATTTCTATATGAAGGTGAGAAGTAATTCTCTAGTTTACTACCCTCTTCGTGGTGTTGCTACCACTTAGTTCCTTCAGCTAGAAAGTAAAATACTTCAGTAACTTACTGATCACACTATGGCTGTTTCTGTGCACCTTTCTAGACAAAATGGCTACTAGAGCAACCATTTCAGTGTGGGACAGAGAGAACCAATACAAGATCAACTTTGGTTTTACTTACCAAGACAGCAGGTCAAATGGTGGAATGAAGGGCCAGGTTAATTTATTAGTTTTCTAATAAACAGAGTATAGGATGGCCAGAAGTGAAAGTGGATCCTCGGTCAAGACAGTGAAATAGAAAAGCCTGGTGAATAAAAAGCAACAGAATGAACTACAGTAATGCACAGGACCAATCGGTAATGTTGTTAATGTTGTGTGTAACAGCTTCAGTTATCTTTTTCTGCAGAGGAGGAAGAGAAGACATTTACCTTATAACAAAGATTGAAATTCAGTTAACAACCTATGTCTTTTTACAGCGCTTATGTTTGATAATACCATTCAGAGCAGACTTTCAGATGCACAGAAATAGAAGAGTTGGTTATATTCAGCTCAGTAGATGATACAAGTGTGAACAAAATAATCATAACCACTTAATATTATTTTTCAATGTAGTGTTGAGTTGATCTCTCTACCCCTGAATTATGCTTCTCAAAAAGATTTGTAATACTTGACTGATAAGCTCTGTTTATACAGTACTAGAAGCAACAGTGATGGAAGATGGTTGGTGCAGCCTGAGAAATGACTGTGTATCACTTAATACAGCTCTACCGGAAACTCTGCTTTTCTTGACTAATGGTTTTGTGGCTGCAAATAAGTGCCTAATGATGTCTCCAAATTGTTGATGCATCTGAAAACAGAGGGAAAATGAATTCTGGTAAATTAAAGCAAAATACGGATGTTTTCTCAGCATAACCTGTAGTCCCTTACAAAGCAGTCAAAAACATCTTACAAGGCAAGAATGAAGACAGTTATGAGGGATTGTTAAAGCTGCTGCATGTTGATGTTCAGTAGAATGCGATTGTCATTATTTTTTTTTTCCCTTCTCTGGTTTCAATTCATTGTTTAGTTTCTTATTACAGAAATCTAGCTTTTGGAGACATGTCTCTTCTTCAGACTTTTTTGTTTGTTTCACTTTGTATTCACCTAGGGTTGGTGGTCTTAAGGTGAGGAAAAGTCTTTGAGAGGGTAGTGAAAGTGATGCCATTCATGTATGGTGGTAGCGATTGTATGTAGCGTAAAGAGAACAACATGGGAAGCTTCATTGCTATGCAGTCTGAAAACTTGGAATCCAGTGAAGTACATACCTAGACATAGGCTTCCTTGTATGTTGCATGCTATGCAGGCCTGCTTCGGAACATTGTTATGCCTCAGTGAGTTGACTTAATTTGACAGAGATCATATGAACCTTACATTAGCAAGAAAAATGCATTTTACTGAGTGAAACTTGTAAAAACGTAACATAGAATTCCTGATTTTTTTATTTAAGGCTTGATTCAGATCTTTATGAAGAAATATTGAGAAATACTTTGCTTTTGGTAATTGTTAATATTCTAGTTTCATTTGGTGTTAGCATTTTTTTCTTCCTGCTTTGCAAGTGTGGCATATGAAGTATGTAAACTGATGCAGTCCTTGATTCACGGGACTGACTTCCCAGCCCTTGGTGTTCCTGTTGCTGTAATGTCTAGGAAGTATAACTTAGCAAAAAGCTTGCTTTGCTGCTTCCCCTTATCCTCACAAAACAGTTGAAGTATTCAACATGTGAGTGGGTAGCATAAGTGACGTCATAGTAAGGAATAGGAAGTGTGTCTTTCTGCTTGATTTATAACTGAAATTTGTAAGATCAAATTTCTTTTGTCTGAGCAGATGATAATGGCAAAGAATATTCTGCCTATTTAAGTTTTTTAGCTCAACAAAATGTTATTCTTTTTATTTAGAGCTGTTGGTCTCTGCAGTATATTTGAAACCTGTTTGTTGAATGTGGAATGTTTTTATTTTTTTCTCCCTTCCCAATTTTGCAGTTCGCTCCTTTGGTACAGAAGATAGACCAACTGATAGACCTATACCACCTCGTGATGAAGTCTTTGAGTATATTATATTCCGTGGCAGTGACATTAAAGACCTAACTGTCTGTGAGCCACCAAAGCCTCAGTGTTCTTTGCCACAGGATCCTGCTATTGTTCAGGTAACTCAAAACACATTTTTAGGTGTTTGTTGCTGAAGATACAACCTGGTATCTTTAAATGTTCTCTAGCTAAGTGTTTAAAAATGAAAATCTTTGTTGCTGTGAAGTTTATAACCCGGTGTAAAGAACTCTGGAAAGATTTTCCTCTTTTGAATTATTTCTTTAGCTGTGAAAATAGAGATCGAAATCTTAACTCTAGCACAATGCACTGGATACCAAAGCTGCAAGTTTTTTGAAAACAACTAATGTCTTTTGGTAGACTTTGATGCCTTTTTTCAAAGGTATTTGGCTTAGGAGGACACTTAATGCAAGACTTTTTGGAAAGATCAGACTTGGTGTAAGTCAAATGGAGTAGATACTGAAACCTTTCCAAAGCATTAGTGATTTGTTTTGTTTTGTTTTCTTTTGAATATTAGTGTTCCACTTTTTTTCCTGATGATGGCTTTAAAAGTGGTTCATCTGGTGATGTGTTTTTAAAAAAAGGCTTCATACTAAAGGGCAGTTATTTGAAAAGTAAATACTTGGCTGCTGAAGGGAAAGACATTTACAATGTGAAGCTTTCAAGGTTAATTAATCTGTTGTTTAGTAAGTCAGCTGACAGAGATAGTTATTTTTGATTTCTGAAATTTGTTGGCTTGTTGATCGTGCTTGTGGGGTGTTTTAAATCATCCTTGAGCATGAGAAGGAACTTGATAATTTCATGTAAGTTTACTTTTCTAATGTTTAACTATTCTGTAAGATAAAATTTTTGATGCTTCTCTACAAAGTACCTTTGAAATCCTCTAAAGTCTTTCGCTAAATTTGGTGCAACCTCTGTCAGTTGAGAGCTGTGAAACTGCATGACTGCTAACCCAAATAATGATAATAACCCCACCCTCCTCCAGTATGTTTGAGTCTTTCATTGTTAGTGTGTTTTTTGAAACTTCAGGGAAAGAGGATGTTTTCCAAGTTTGCCAGCAAAAGCTCATACATGATTGACAAAACAGTCCGGTGTCTGAGCCTCTAGGGAAAAGATTGCAAAGTGTTATGGTAGTGTTTTCACGAGTTTGTGGTATTGGAAGGGTAAAAGTTGCAAACTATATATATATGCTTGTGAAAATGTTTTCTACTGTTGTCTGTTTTGAGTTCTCATGCAGAGTAATGGGTGTAATTCATTATTTTTGTGCTGTGTTTGCTTCTGTGTTAAAGAGGTTAAATACTTGATATTAAAAGAAGCAACTTTATGAATGTCTTTTATTCATATTAGCCACAGTGGTGGTGTGAGGGTAAATTTAACAGTTTTAGAGTATCAGCATTTCTTGCCTTGCAGAACTACGTCCTGCTTTTTTGTAAACATGAATTTCGGCAAGTGTATTTTGTCTTTAGTCTTCCCTAGGATCCTCAACTACATCTTCATTCCAGTCTGTGGGGTCCTACGGTCCTTTTGGCAGAATGCCTGCATACAGTCAGTTTAGTCCGAGCCCGCTGGTGGGGCAGCAGTTCGGCGCTGTTGGAGTTGGTAGGTTGCTTTTTATTATGTGTTTTCCTATAAGTGAAGTTGGAAGCGTGTGCATAGACAGTGATCAGTGCTTATAATTCCATCAACGTCTTATCTTAAGGGCAGATCTAAGTGCTCAGTCTGTATCAGTCCCACAGTTTAGCTCAAAAGTAGAGAGTTTTTCATAGTCTTTGCACCTCAAATCAAAGCAATTGTGATCAAGAGCGAAACACCCTACCTCAGGGGGACAAGCGAGAAGGTTCCATTCAGTTTTGTATGTACTCATTACGTTCATCGTGTATTCATTGTATTTTACAAGTGGTAGAGGCAGCTCCTCCACAAAAGACCCATAGCTGTGCTATTGATATCTAATATCCCAGATGTACCAGGTAGTGTGTACCTTCACCAAGGCTTTGGATTATTCAGCAATCCATGTGTCAGCACATTCTTCCAGCTATTCTTGAGATGAAGTACATGCTTGAAGTACTTAAGAGCTGCATGGGTTAGTTGCTCCTTTATACTGCAGATGATGCTCTCTGAGACTCACCAACCAACTTTCCTTCCTCCCATAAAGCTTTTTATTTCACCTTTTAGTTTTTCACGTGGGAGCTTACGTTCTTGTAATTGCTACACCATCGGTGTTAATCCTGGTACTGAAAAATGTTAACCACGTGAAGGGAAAGCTTTAGAATTGGCCATAACCTGAGATCAGTTAATAAGATATGACAGTCATATTTTTGTTTAAAAGATGGTAAGTGGAAATATAACATTTATTACTCTGTAAGATGCTGTTATGACTGTGCTATGTTAGTACTTGCGATACTAAAGTTAGCAGTGCTCTTTTATTTCTTTCAGATAAAGTAGCAAGATATTACAGTCACACCAACTTACTACAGATACATATATGACGTTAAACTTAGTGTATGGGAAGGACAGACTTAAGTGTATTCTAGAATAACTGCCTAATATGGCTTCACTAATCATTTAGTGCTACTTTAAAAAAAATACAGGAAAAAAAAAAGAAGTCTAAACCAAGTTTTACAACTACATTTTTTCTTTCAAAGCAGGAGGTTCTTTAACATCTTTTGGAACAGACTCTTCAGCCGGTGGTAGCATGTCCCAAAGCACTGCAGTTGGTTCTGCGTTTACAACAGATGCAAGATCACTAAAAACACAGATGTCTCAAGGTAAATTCAAATAACTCTTTGATCTTTGTTGACCAGTTGTGACCCCGTTACTTAGGTGGTTGCCATAAATGCTCACCAGAGAGCTGAATTTTGTCATAAAAACGCTTGGTATTAAAACCAGAAAGCACTGAGAGGCTTTGTACTTCATCTTTAAATATGTTTTGCTACATCTTGGAATGCTGCACAGGTAACTGTTGGCAGCACATTTGCTGTTATTCTTAAAGCATCTATATTGAGAAGTAGGACTTACTTCAGTTGAATAATGTTAGCAAATAGATGCATATGGGAGTTCAGTACCTAGTTTTATTGATAGTGTGACAAAAAAAGATACTTCATGCTGATTGAATTGTGAAGTCCTTCAGCATGCTACTTTGAAATGTTCCTAAGGGTATTTTTTTGTTAATGTGTACTTGCGTGTATTGACAGCAGACCTGGTTGCCTGTAGAGATAGTGACATGACAGTTAAGTCCTCTTAACAGTAATAGAAACTGTATGGATAGTTTGTGTAATACTGGAAAAAAAGTAGAAGCAGGAAGGAAATTTTTGATGCTTTCTGAGTGGCAAAGAGAAGAGAAACTGAATGTTGAGCACCTTCAGCCGCACTGTTCATGAAAATGTGCTAAAATCACTTCTCAAAATCCAAAAGTGATTGTTTCCTGCTCTTCCATTCTTCATGGCTGCGAGTAGAAGTGTGTGCTAGGATACATTCCTAAAAGGTTACGGAGTCATGTTAAAAGGCAAAACACTTTACTTATGGCAAACAGGTTTTTTCCTAAATTCTAGTTGAGATTTGTATACTAATCAGACCTTCTTTTGAGGATTAGCTGGGTGCATTACCAAAAATAGATTCTATTTAGTTGCATTAATTGAAGGGGGGGAAGTATGCTGAGCATTTACAGTTTTTCTGTTGAAAGAGTAGCTTGGTTTTCTGTGGGTAAAATTAGAACTTGTATGATTCTTGGACTTAATATATGATGTATGCTCCAGATGAACATACATTCTGCCACAAAATTTCCCTTTTTTGTGTGTGTTGCTTTTAAAAAATATTCATAATATTTGTAGATTCTGAGTGTAATGTGGTTGGTTTTAGGGATTTCTTTTGTGTGTTTTTTTAAATGTGATTTTGTTTAGGGCTTTTATGGGATATAACATTATTATTTTCTTCTACTTACTGAGACTTGAGTCTTAGTCCTTAGTAGATCTACCTATATGGTGTCATAAACTTGTCTAACTGGGTCAAATGTCCCCATTCTAAATGTGCTTCTGGCTCCAGTCACTCATGCTGCAAATTGAAATCTATGAACAGCACTTTGTGGGGAAGCTTTCATAGCTCCTCCATCTGCATGATGCCTGGCACTAGCCCTCACTGTTGATTTATTTTGTGATGATCATACAACAGAGCATGCTAGATGAAAGGAAATTTCAGGATCATAATTGTATCTCTGCCTTTGGGAGCAGTCACTTTCCGTTTGGCTTCCAGAGGGGGCAGAAAGAGTATTTATACCTCCAATCAGTAAAAAAAACTTAATTCCACAGCTAAACACATGTCACAGATGGGTTGGTAGGGAATAATTGCCCTACCCATTTTTTTCTTTTTAGACTGGGGGAAGGGAAATTGCTAAATATCCTTCATTCTGGATTAGTGGATCTGAGGGTGCAGAAATATTAATTTCTTCTTTGGACATAGCTGTCTTGACTGGTAAGGCAGATAAACCTGTCAGTCTAGATTGGCTGAGACCAGTAACTCAAATTTGTGGAGAGGATGTAACTCTTTGGTTTTCTTTTGGTTTTGTTTTGTCTGCTTCCCAGGTCGTTCAAGCCCTCAGATGGATCATTTGAGAAGGAGCCCCACCATGGAACAAGCAGTACAAACAGCTTCAGCCCACTTGCCTGCTCAAGCACCAGTTGGGAGGAGGAGTCCTGTACCAACCAGACCTTTGGTGTCTGCTAGCCAAAAATCGTTAGAGAATCAAGAGCACAGACGAGGTAGCTTTGGATAATTTCCATATGGCTTATTTTCTTCCATACACATATGAAGTGTTCTTTCCAAGGGTTACATGTAGGAATTTTCCTGCTATCCATTATTGGTAGACTGGTCAGCAGAGTAATTTTTTTTTTTCTTTTACAAGATAAACTTGTGGTTTACTTTTATAGGTTTGGATTTTTTTTTTAATCTGAACTATAACTATATACGAAAGTATGGTCAAAAATACCTAATTGGATAAACAAATCATTTTTTTATTTCCAACTTTAGCTGAAGCACACAAGGTTTCAAGATCAGAAAATGAACTCAGAAATGAAAACAAACGACAAATTGGTAAATCTTGTTTTGAGAAATAGCTATCGTTGTTTTCAGACTTCATAAAGTTTTTAAAAGTCTGCTAAAATACAGCGTGTGTAGTTTGAGAAGTGCTAGGTCTTTGTTTCTGACATCAGAAATCTTGCACTTCAGATTATGGTAATCAAGAATTTCTGTATTTAGAATGCTTTCACATAATTGTTTCTAGTGGGTAAAAATAACTGCATTGGGTCAGAATAATACATGCACAAAAAGTCAACATTAAAGAGAAAAATCTCTTCTGGTTTCTCTATATTAAACAATTTGAACAAAAAAGCAAACTCAAATTCATGGATTTAAAAACACAATAGCCTGAAACAAAACCTGCTACCTTTCTATGAAAATACCTGACTGAAAAGCCACTAACATTTTAACTCTTCTCCCAAAAGCTGTTAACGACTTGTAGAAAGTCTTTAGTACCCAAATTCAGTACTTTTAGGCTTTCTGTGTCACTGCTGTAATTATTGTAAGTGAATTTACAAATTACAAGCTACTCCGACAGAATATTTAGCAACAGAAGAGGATGCATGAAGTCCCAACCTGTTACCCCAGGAATTAAAAACAAAACACCCCACCCCAAAAAACAGTCATCCCACCTATAAGAGAAAACAATCCACAAAACAAAATCAAACAGAATTTCCCTCTTTTTAGTTCCAGGTGGGCCTTCAGCACGGAGAGGCCGTGGAGGTCACAGAGGGGGCCGAGGAAGATTTGGTATTAGGAGGGATGGTCCAATGAAGTTTGAGAAGGACTTTGACTTTGAAAGTGCAAATGCGCAATTCAACAAGGAGGAAATTGATAGAGAATTTCATAATAAACTTAAACTGAAAGGTAAACTTATTTTTGCTTTAGATTTGAGCATGGGAGAACTGTGTCTTGCTCTTTTAATCCTGCCTTGAAGAACAATTTTTAAAAGACTTATCCTACTAAGTCTTGTTTGCAGTCATTTAAAAAAAAAAGAACAAGCAAAATGGGATAATCTATTAAATATTTAGTATTTGAGTTTTGAAGGGATTTTAACTAGCAAATAATCATATCATGTTCTAACAAGTTTGTTGGTTAAAAACTTAGATTACTTGAGCAGAGCTTGAATAGTGTGAGTTTACTTTTGAGTTCTGGAAAAGATAAAAGAAAACATGTATTTTATGTTTTCAATTGTTAATAGATTAAAAGCAATCAAAAAACATGAGTTCGGGATCAGAACTTTGCTGGAGGATGCACGAGAGTTTCAATTTAAGAAAGTTTCTTGGCTTTTACTCTTTTCCAAAGAAACAGGGGAGTAGTTCAAATCTATACTGCCAGCAGTTTTGTTTTGATTTCTAGCAGGCTTCTGTTTTAATTACCTCATTCTCTTGTGACCAGCCACCTGTTTGTTACACTGCTGCTACTATTTTTGGACAGAATTGTTACAGGTTAAAATAAGGAGTTCTCTATTTCAGTAAAGTACTGTCTGAAGGCTGGGAAACAAAAGTTAGGAATAAAGGGCCAGATTTCAGAGTAGAGCAAAAGCACCAATCGAGTCCCATAGGATTTTTTGTTTTCTTTCTCTGATGCCTGCCTCTTTTTGGATCATGTTCAAATGAGCTGACAGTTTGCTGTTGATACTGATTTTTGTCAGAATAATGAGGAAAGAGAAAGCTAACCATGTAGAGCTATAGAAATATTTTATGAGGCAGAGTGGTAATGTGTATGTGTTGTGGAGAAGGTTAAGCTGTTATCTGAAGTTTTTGCACAGCATCATGAGGTGTAAGCTATAAGCATTTAGGAATGAGGCTGTAAGATCATGAGAGCTATTTCTGTTGAACAGCCAGCATCTTCTTCAGCACCAGTCAAAACAGTAAGCTGAACTTCATGTGTTATTAGGGGAGAAAGGTATCAGAAACTCAGTTCACAGCATAGTATCTTGAATGTTGGCCCTGTGTCTCAAAGGAGGTAACAGCAAAGCCAGAAGACAAAGGAGCAGGGCAACAGGGATGAGCAAAACCATGCAATAGCTTTTGAGGAATGACTGAGTGAGGCTTCTGAGTCTGGAAGGGAAGTAGCTAGGAGGTTAGAAAATAGATGGCTATCAAATCCATTTTACCGCAGGTTTTTTTGTTAACTAAACCCACAAAGAATATCAGGGATATCCAAACTCTGGACAGCAGCAGCACAGCATCCTAATTTGTGTCAAATTATTTGACTTCCATGTTAAATTTTGGAGGTTTTTTTATATTTTTGAGCATTCAGTATAGTTTGTGTCTCTCTGTGGAAATAACTTAACAGCACTGTTTTGTGTATGATGGTCTGGGAAGCTTCTGTTTACTTTTATTTTCCAGAAGATAAACTTGAGAAACCAGAGAAGCCTGTAAATGGAGAAGACAAAGGTGACTCAGGTGTTGATACACAAAATAGTGAAGGGAATGCGGATGAGGAAGATCCACTTGGACCCAACTGCTACTATGACAAAACCAAATCCTTCTTTGATAACATCTCCTGTGATGACAATAGGTATGGCCTGGGAGAGGAAGCTTGTTAGTCTGTTTAGTGCATGTTTATGCCATAAGGTAGTGTCAGCATTACTTGTTACAATCAACTCCGAGCTGAAAGCAACTAAAGCTTATTTCCACGTGCAGTGGGCAAAAATAGAACAGGAATATGAAGCACAAAACTTCTGTGGGCAAGTGCAATACGTTAATAGGAAGACATTTTAAAATGTTGGTTTAGAACCATGCTTCTAGAACTGAATGTACGTACTCCAGAACCTCCTCTCCAGGTTTGCAGGGTTTTATTGTTCCGTTTTGCTACTAAATTACCACTTCAGCAAAGCACAGCCACAATTGATTTAATGGTTTTGAAGTAGATTATGTGACCGTATTGGGCAGTAGTGTGGTTTGATGGGAAAATAGCATTTCAGGAAGATGTAAAGCTTATCGTTTGCTGTTGCCTTTTTATTAAGGTGATGTGGATTACTGACCTGTTGTGAATTGAGGGGGATTGTTTTGTTGTACTGACAGCTAGATTTAAAAAGTTAGTATCTTTAACTGCAAACTCTTACCTTGGTTCTTATTTCAAATTGACAGTTTTTATGTATTTCTTATATGATGCTGTGTGCAGAGGATATAGACTTTGTTCTATATCGGAAGCTCTTACAGCATTATTAATATGTAATTAATGATATTCTAACGTCTCATTTTTCAGTGAATTGTCGGACATCTAGATTCTTGCAGAAGGGATAATGTGGAGATTTACAATGTGATTGATGTATCATTTTTTTATTTCATGGGCTTTCTGGCAATTCTAAGCCAGGCAGTCTTCCTTCTGAAGTGTGTTGTTTTAAAACGATCCTTGTTCCTTTTGTGTGGCAGAGAACGACGACCCACTTGGGCTGAGGAGAGAAGATTAAATGCCGAGACCTTTGGAATCCCTCTGCGTCCCAACCGTGGCCGTGGAGGGTACAGAGGCAGAGGGGGGATTGGCTTCCGCGGTGGAAGAGGACGAGGAGGTGGAAGAGGTGGCTTCACTGCTCCCCGAGGCTTTCGTGGTGGATTCAGAGGAGGTCGTGGAGGCAGGGAGTTTGCTGACTTCGAATATAGGGTAAAACATATTTAATCTTACTATGACCTGATCCGCTGTTCTTGGAAATTAGTGGTTAAAAAAAAATTATCCTTTTAGATCTGATGTTGAACTAGAATTTCTTGTGTAGTATTTTGCAGGTACTCTGAGCTACTTAATTGAAAGCATGTTAATCTTGAAATTTTAGTTACGTAGCAGCATTTTACAGTCAACGGCAAGCAAAACTAAAAGTTGACTTTCTTCACGTGCCCCAGCTATTTGTTCTATAGCTGGAACTGGGCAGGGTAGGAGGGGTAAAAGTTCTGCAGATTTAATACAAATGCTAGAAATGTAAATTGCAAGCATTTTTTCTAAACAATGTTGTAAAATGTGAAATTGAGAGGGAGTAATTTAATTTGCTTCTAGTGTGAAACTTTTTTTAATTCTTTGTGAATGAGGTGGCACAAAGCCTATAGACTTCTGAGATCCTGCATAACCCCTAAAATAGAGTAATTGAGTTACTGAAGCACAGCAATAACCCTTTTGCAAAAAAAGGTAAAAATATTTGAGTTCTGCTGCCCACTTGTTTAACTATATGTAAAGATACCCAGTAGCTGTTGGTGAAGCTGAGGCAGGATTGGCTTTTTTCAGCCAGTCATTCAGTAAAAAGGAACTGTGAGAGAGAAGGCATAAAAACTTCAAAAGGAAAGACCCCTGTCCGTCCAATGAGAAAGTGTTTTTAAAAGATAAGTACTACTTTAGTTAAATACGAATGGAGCCTTAAGCATTATGCACAAGCCACCGTGTCAGTCTGCTGGCTGAGGTATCCTGATGCTTTCATAGTCACGAAAGCACAGAAATAGGAATTTGTTCTGCAAGAGCTACTAAGGCTCAAAAGCGGAATCTTCTCTCACAGTAGAGTTATGCAGCCTGTTGTGTTTGCAGCACTATTAAGACATCCATTTCTCTGTCTCGTTCCTCTTAACTCTTGTTCCTCCCAACCATTCAGAGGGAGGACAAACTCAGTTGTCAGACTAGTGCAAATTTGGGTGCACTTCCTTTTTCTTGGAAACAACGTAAAAATCTCCTCTGTATGAAAGCTGGTTGATCATACGGATTATGTAAGTCAGCAGAGCTGTGTTGCTTGTGAAACCAAAACCTTTTAATGCTTTCTGTGCAAGCTGTTTTTCTTGACATTAAGCGTGCACATTTAACTTGAATGTTAGCATGTTAAGGAACAGAAGTAGTGCTGGCATACTGTTCAGGACTGGGAACGAATGGAATGAACCAGGTTGGTGCGAGGAAACGCAGGCTTTTACTATTCTGACTGGGACAGAAGAACCTTTTCTGGTAGCTCCCTGTTAGAGCAGTTAGAGTTTTGCAACTCAGAGTCTGTTTTCTGTCTGAATATTTTAAATATTTTTAATTTTAGAAAAGGAGGCAGGGGGCTTTTTTCATCACAGATTTCTGACTGTCCCTCAGTTATGCCTTCGTTAATTTGCAACAATTAGACCTGTGATTTAAAGGACTTTTTGGTAGCTGAGAATGAATTGAAATGCGGAGTTGAAGATCAAAGATTTCAACTTCTGAAAGAAGGAATTCCACAACCTTCCAGATGAGTTGGAGGCGGTGTAAAGACGGGCGATTTGTGCCTCACGTGTAGCCAAAGTGGCGAGCTGGTGTGTGCCAGGCTGAGGGTGTTGTGACGGGGCCCTAACCTGATCCCACAGGGAGGTCTCTGTTCTGACTGCAGAAGAAGGGAAGCTGCTGTCACAGGGCATCTTCTCCCTGTGCCGCTGCCCAGATTAATTTGTGGGTGGTTTTGTTTTGCAAATTAACCTTAACATTCTACTGTTGTTCCCTCTAGAAAGACAACAAAGTTGCTGCAT
>VZZY01001899.1:48373-100085 GCA_013400335.1 Eurystomus gularis | reverse complement strand
ATTTGTTTAAAATTGTCGGTTTTAAATTTGGGTAGGTGCTAGGCTGAGGCGTTTGCTCTTGCCATAGGAGGGATGTAGCGATGGGAGCTGTGCATGCTGTTTTGTGGGTGAAGCCAGTGCAGGTTGACGGAGGTAACGGGGACACGGACACCCTGCTCCCCTCTTTCCTTCTGTGGAGATATGTGCGCACCCTGAGTTCATTTTCTGCCCCCCCTTTTTTTTTTTAAATATATCTGTGCCTTCTCTACCTGTTGAAAAGCCCCCTCTGACATAAAACGTACTGGAGCAAACAGAAACAAACCATTTCTCTTGGCTTTTCCATGTTTTCCAAAGTGGCTCGCTGGAGGGTGTGGAAAGTCATTGCTGAGGGTTTTGATGACAAAAGCGGATTGTTTTCTGCATCAATGACGCTGTGCTTGGTGTAACCCACTGCTGGGTTGTGGGAGGTCCCCGTATTTTGAGTGCTGGTTTGCGCTTATCTTTACATATACAAATACCCCTTGGGTTTACAGATGAGGGCAGTGCTTTCCTTTAATAATGGAATGCTTAATTGAGAGGAGAAATGTTTCTTGATTTTGCTTTTTTTTTGGTTTCATAACAGATTAAAATGCTTGGAAGAAAGAGTCTGTTTCAAAGTCAACATTTCTCATTTCAATTAAAGCCCATAGAAAGTTCCCAAATAATGAGTCACACAGCTGGTTTCCCAGCAAGAACAAGGAAGACAAGGTTCAAAAATTTTGTTGTTTTATGAAGGTTAAAAGAAAAAAAAAAGGAAAAAAAGTTGCAGAAACATTCTTAGATTTTTTTCTCCTTAATGAAAACCATATGCTTATTCTCTAAAAACAATAAACTCAAATCACTGTAACCCTCTCACTGTTTTAAGGAAATGACTTGCTGCCATTTGAAAAGTACTGTAGAGATAATCGAAACTTGTGGAGAAAGCATGAAGTGGAAGAGCATTTTTTTTTCTTTTTAATGGATAACTAAAAAGGGAACATAGGGTTTTTACAAACACAGGTTTCAAACTATGTACGTGTTTAATGTTCTGGCTGTGGTTAGTCCTGTGGAAAGTGGGCAGGAGATAGCATATGTGCATAAAATTAATTGTGTGTGCAGGGGGTTGCAGGCACTACTGAGGTGATGCAGTGAAGGCTACCAGGATAGACCTAGGGACTAGACAGGCCCAGGAGGCTTCCCTCTACAACTGTGTACTTTCTGAAAGGAAACGGTGAGTTCTGGGCTCATCTCTGCTGTTAGTGGTTAGTAGCATTCTCAGGATCTCCTCAATCAATGTTTGCTTTGCTGCAGTGCACAAAGGCTGCTTTCAGGATCAAAATTTGATGGTGTTAAATGGTGCACAAGCATATAGTAATGCATGATATCTGGAACGAGAGCACAAAGTACACATCGATGTATAATGTTTATTAAAATGTGGGCTTCCTCAGCTGAGGAATGGTAAAGGTTAGCTAGCCTGCTGGGTGTGTGGCTTGCATGATTGTCTTTTTCTTACTGACAGTTTCCAGAGCCTCTGTTAGTCAAGTGGTATCAAAGCTGGGTGACTGGTGAAACTGATATCAGAGTTCAATACTCTGATCTAGTTCTTTTAGATATCCCACACAAGGAGGGTTTAATGCTTTAATACCTTATTGGAAGATACTTGGTGTTACCCAGGGTTTTAATTTAGCCTAGCAAGACAGCAGCCTCCTGAAATCATAACACAAGCCAAGCATAGCAACTGCAACACATAGGTGAACCACAGGACAAACAGCACTCCTGTTACCGGTCCCTGTATGCTCACCACCATGATGGTGGGTGTCCCCAGTTGCTAGGGAGGAATGTGTGGCTGGAAGCCAACTCAAACTCCTTGCTCTCTCCAAAACTTTTGTTGCTTGCCCAGTTTTGATTCTCTGTGTTGGGCTGAGCTGTGTGGACACTTCCCCAATACTGGCTAACGTAGGAGGATAATACTTTCTGTTGATTGTTTTAGGGCAGGCCATTCATACAGCCAGTTGTCCCACTCTGCTGATAGAGTGGTGTCTCTAAAACAGAGGCCATCTTTTGGTCCCCCTTGTTGAGAGGAGTTCAGCTTACTTTGCAACAGCTGTGGCCACTGGCTGTGTTCTTCTCTGAGCTTCACGGGCACATGCCTGTCCTCTCTGAGCCTTACTCCTTTGCGGGAGTTTGTGGATGGTTCACAACTGGAAAGCAAGGGATCAAGCAAATACAAAAGATTGGCTATCCAGTTCATAAAACAGTCTTTTTTTTTTTCTTTAACATTGTCTTTGAAGTTTTTACTCATTCAGTAGTAATGAGGGCACTTTAATTAAAGATCTGTGCAAACACACTGGCTTTGATTCTTGAATGTGATACAGGCCTGGCAATAAAAGGATGAAAAGTGACTTTCTGGTTTATGGAAGTTACATGTTGGTGTCATGCAGTTGAAAATGAGGCTGGCACGTTGCTGCTTTGAACATCCTCTTAAATAGATGCCTGGTTTATGAGCATGGTTACTGGTACATGTGGAATGGTTTAGTTTACAGTCCTCAGCTATTGATTGTCCCCTCCAGTAAGGTGACCGCTGTCACGTTCAGCGGTGCGTGCACGATCCCACATAGTGCATTAGTCAATTGGCAAATTTGGTAACAAAATTTTCTATGTTCAGAGTATGTTGGCTTTCTTTGAGAAGCCTCTGGCATCCAGGGTGCTAATTCTTCTTCTTTTTTTTTCTCAAGGTTTGGACATCTAAGCGTGGCTCACATCTTGCTGGAGAATGGTGCTGATCTCAACGCACAGAATAAGTTAGGAGCCAGTGTCCTCACAATGGCCTCCAGAGGTGGCCATGTCAGCATGGTGAAATTGTTGCTGGAATCTGGAGCTTTTGTAGACAATTATGACCATTTTAGCACAAGTGTACTTAGTAGCAGCAGGGATGATCTTCCCGATATCACTCCACTGATGGCAGCTGCTCAGCACGGACATGAGGCAGTGGTACATCTGTTGTTAGACTGGGGAGCTGATTGTAATTACACTGTGAAGACTATGGGCTGGAGTCCTTTAATGCTGGCAGCCGTTAGTGGAAAGGTGAGCTTGGCACAGCAGCTCATGGAGAAGGGTGCCAATCCTGATCACCTGAATGTGCTACATAAAACACCTTTTGAAATCTCTGTTGGCTTCAAACACAAAGACATGAAAGACTACCTGGAATCTCTCACAACGATCAGACCCCAGGCAGGTATGGAGCACTAGCCTTTTGTTTCATTTTCTTGACATTTAGATGGCGTATTTAGAAATTGAAGGGGTTATTTTGTATGTACATGATGTTCCTTATAATTTTTAACTAGACTC
The DNA here is from genome assembly GCA_013400335.1 of Eurystomus gularis. Classification (NCBI taxonomy): domain Eukaryota; kingdom Metazoa; phylum Chordata; class Aves; order Coraciiformes; family Coraciidae; genus Eurystomus; species Eurystomus gularis. The sequence continues at coordinate 96,740 of VZZY01001899.1, read as the reverse complement.
TTGAAACTGTTGGAGTAGGTACACCTACCTTGGCTGAGGCAGGAATGCCCAACTTTGGCAGGTTGCTTCCACATCATCATGACGAGATTCAAGTCCTGTGATAAAAATAATGTGAAACACATTAAAATGTTTTAATGTTTTGAATAGCTTTTGCTTTTAAAACACATATCCAGGTGCTCATTTAGGAGGAAATTCCAAAGACCTGCTTGAAATGGTACTAAAGAAGGAATATAAAAACCAGAATAGGATATCAAAGAAAGGATATTGCAGACTAAAAGAAAACCTGAAGGATACAGAATCTAGAAAACTTGCTGTGTAAGGAGCGACTGAAGAAGTTCAAGCTCTGTAGTTTCATGAGGAGGTGGTTAAGAGGTGTGATTAATAAAGTGTCTGCATTAAGGGCAGGAAGCCCAATACTGGGGGCCTTTTTATATGGCAGTGCAAGACAAAAATATTGAGTTTAAAGTTAGAAAAATTTGAATGGGAAATAAGACACTATGTTTAGTGGTGAAGCTCAGACCTGGAGTGACTTAGTAGAGGTGTGCAATCTCTAATGGTTGCAGTCAAGGTTAAATGCCTTTTTAAAACCCGTCATCAGATTGTCTCCACTGGGTGTCACATACAAGGCCTGCAACATGCATAAAACCAGATGAGGTTAACCTAAAAGTTTCTTCTACCGCTCTCTGGATTTATGGAACCTCCTCAAAGTCCTTTGATAGTGGATGGTCTGTTCTAAGAAAGTTAAATATTAGTGTGGATGAATAACAAGTCGGCACATCCCCTACTTTTCTGTTCCTTGCAGGAGAGGGAAATAACTGATTAACTTCAGGACTTCATAAAATTTATAAGCAATCTCCTCCCTTTGAATGTGAATATACCCGTTTGCCTGTGCTCTCACACAGGCACACACACTGCTTGTGTATGTACAGAACTAGATTAAAATAACATTATTTCAATGCAAATCTCAATTGAAATGAAGCTAAGAAATGCTGCTTTTATGGTTTTAAATTTTGCCCTGGGATGCATTTGTTATGTGCACTGAATGAGACAAGAGCTGATAAATGTTTTGTGACCATGTAATTTAAGAATGTGCAATGGTTGTGTAGCATTAGCCATGAGCGTGTGTCAGGGTTTAGGGTCAGTCCACTAAACCTGTAACAGACACTCTCTGATAACTTCTCTTCCCCCTTCCCCCAAAAAGCATGTAAGAAATCCAGGATATTGTAGAGAGAGGTATTATCTTCTACCCGGGGATCCGAGGGCTTAGGAAGGTGTGAGAAAACTTAGACTACAACATTTTTCCTTCAGTCTTAACCAGTATATCCAGTTCCATACAGTCAACCAAAAGGACAGAATAGTATATTGTGTGTCTTTACTAGTAATTTTTCAAGTTGTTTGGTTTTTTATTTACTAAGCAAATTTGTATTTTGTTGACAGTTTTTTGTCCGTAATTTCCTAGGATTTTTGTTTTTATTGAAGATAAAAGTTAAACCTACTTGCTGTTGCTGGTTGGTTTGGAATGCTAATGAATTTAGTTTAAAAAATACTTTTCTTATTGCGGACATCTCTCCCAGATATCTTTCCAAATGAGCTTTTCTTCCAAGCTGGTTCTATAAAATAATGTTGTGAATGCCTTATGTTAGTTTTGTTAAAGTATTGTGAAGTTGCTTCTCTTTCCTTCTCCAGAAGTTTGTTTATGCTAACACAAATGCATTAAATCTATTCCTGAAATCAGACAGTTTGGTTTGGACATTTGAATGTCAATAAGTAATTTCAGAGATTGAGACTTCATTTTTTTTATGTGGCTGTTTGGGGATGCTTTTCAAGGTATTTGTGCTTTATGATGCAGACTGGTACTGGGAGGTGCTTAACAAGAGGGTTTGGAAGAGCTGCACCTGGATTTTTCAGCTTTGGAGTACTTGCTGTGACTAGCCCTAAAAGAACCTTTTCCAGGTGCTACCACCCATCCAGCGATGGTGGCAGAAAGCCCGTAGGGTAGGATAGTCCACTCTAAGCTCTCTTCCAGTTGTAATACCCAAATAGGTTTGTTTAAATGTTACCCAGTTATGTCTATTTTACACTGCCGTGTGGATATGTCTGCAATCCCCCAAGTTGTTAATTTTTCTTTATGTTTGGTGCCATTCCTGCAGGTCAAGCTTTCCCTGTACTTTAGGAAGCAAGGACAAAAATCTGACGTTTGGTTCTGCTTCAGAGAAGGTGTTAACTTAGTCAGATGTTGACTCAGAGGTTAAGCTGGAGCTGGGGCTTTCGTACAGCTGCTGACTGCAGACATTTGCTCATGACCAGTCTCTGAGGAATAGACAGCAGTTGGTTGCAGTAGACAGAGAGCAGAGAACTGTGGGATTCCCAAAGTGCAGCACTTTGTACCTCACCCATGCGTTTGTGCGTACAGAACATATGGCCTGATGGGTCTTGAAAGTATGCTCTAGTCATACGTGTAAAGCACTGAAGAAGTCTGTGTAAGCTGGGAGAGCAGACTTGCTTTAAAGCAGGTGAATGTTCCCCCCACCTCTGCTGAGACCGAGTTTCCATCGGCAGAAAGGTAGTAACTAATTGGGGAGACATGGGGGTAAAAATTTAGAGCTTCCACAGAGATTTCTGTGTTAGTTTTTGACCATGGCTTCAGTCCCCTCCTAGCATTGGAGTCTTGTGTATCCTGGGCAGAAAAAGGCTCCTTCTCTCATACAGAAAGCAGAAGAAAAGGAACTTGTCTTCTGGTCCATTGCCATAGATAGGGTGAATTGCCTCCCAAAAGAAAGCAACGCTCTTCTCAGGGCTGTTTTCAGTAGCAAATTCAGAACTACCCAAAATGGCCTGGGTGTTGCCTGTGTTGTGTCCCTGTCCTTGCTTCAGCTTACCAGGACAACAGTCTTTCCTTCTGCCACCTCCTTGTTGTCTCCTGCTCCCTGAGGCTGCTTCTCTTCCAGGCTTTTCACATGCCAAGTACGGAGTCTGGTCCTTTCTTAAACTAGTCTTTTGAAATCTGTTTTCCAAGGGTGAGCTCATACACAATTCCTTCTGTTAGAGTAGTTTCTGAATGAGGAGAAAATGTAGGACCCACCACTCTCTCTTTCAGTCTTAAAATAAGAGTTTCTTGTGGTTTTTTGGGCTTTCCAGCAATTGCTTTTGTTCAGCATTTTCAAATTGCTTCCTTTGGAGTCAAGCTATGAACATTAACGTTTCTGTATTATCATAAAAACGTCAGAATCAGGCTGAGGAGATCTCTCAATGTCTCCTTGTTTTCCTTAAAATCTTTTTACCCCATTGATTCTGTAGTGCCAGTAATGCTTCGGAGGATGGAAGAAGGTATATTCTTCTGGAATGTGGAAGGTGCAAGATGTTGTCACTATTTCTTATGTAGTGTCAGCACTTTCAAAGCACTTTGAAGCCATGTGGAAGGAATGATCCTTCACTCAAAATATTAAAATTTGTAAGAATTACAGTTCTTTTTATGGGGGTGGTGATCTGGGAGCTGAAGGATATCTGGTAATGCACAAATAACAAGATGTGTATTTAAACCGTCACTATTATTTTTGTGACCTTCACAAATTAACCTGGCGATACCCCAGAGGAAATAAAAATGGGACAGCTTGTAAAACTCCTTTTGAGTCACCTTTCAAAATAATCATATACTATTTGAGTGTTTGCTGTTGTACAGAGGATTGCACCAGACCACGGAACCATACTGCAGTTCTTTAGTTGATATTTTAGTCTTCCACGCAGGAAACACAGAAGTTTCCAAATACAACTTCCTGATAGAGCATGGAAGGTGAAAGGCAAAAGCTTGTACTGGTGCTTTATTCTAGTTTGTAGCTTTATCTCTGCTCAGAGAACCATACAGATGAGACATTCTTCCCAAAGGGAATAAAAGGTTATCAGTGCTTTCTTTGTTCTTATGAAATGTATGTCTAAACATAGGCTTTATGTCGTACCTTTATGTAAATTTTTTAGTAGTTTGTGCTATAAAAATGTTACTAGAAATTTTTGCTTTTTTAATAATTGCTAATAGAAATATTTGTATTTCTTTTAGATACGGAAAAGAGGCAACCTGATGTCTTTCATGCTTTGAAATTGGGTGAGTACTGACAGGATTCTTCCATCATGTCTGGCTCTTGTAATTTCAGAGCATGTTTGTTTGCTAACATGGGAAATTCTGAGGTGTTCTGTTTATACCTGTGACTTTGGTTTTTTCCTGATTTTTCTTTTCATTTTAAAAATACATTTATTTCTGCAGTTTATTTTTCTTCACACTTCATTGTCAGAAAATCTTTATGAACTCGTGGTTGTGCTCTTCATGCCAAAATGGTCTGATACAGTGTTCCAGTTATTCCAAGACCATGCTACCTTTAATATTTTTTTTTTTTGTCCTTCCTTATAAACTTGAAGCATGAAAACAAAAGTGCTAATTGGTGCCAAAAACACGCTGGCATGTACTTCTTATGAGCATTGTAATTGCTCTTTAAAGTTATTTCAAGAAAATAGTAAGTCTCTCAGATCTTGCCTGTTTTCTTATGAGGAAGTGTGACTTTGATGAGCACAGACCTGATAAAATTGTTCTGTGGCAAACAGAAAGAGCCAGTGCCATCCTGGTGATTTCAGTTTGATCCAGACTCTGGTGGGTTGCATCCCTGGTAGATGCTGCTTTCTGGTTACCTATTTTTCTGGATCTTCCAGCATAGGAAAAAATGCTGAAATGAAGGGTTTGGCCTGAGACTTGCTATCTGATGGCTTTGGCATTGGAAACAGGACTCTTTACTTTCTGCAGAGGTACCTGACAATGTCGCAGGTCAGAAAACTGCATGGCTTGTAATTGCTTTGACAGGTTAGGGAGACCCAGTATTTGAACCGTACCTGATTCCTGCTCTTGTAGTTGGTATTTTGCCATTTAAATATTTACAGCTGTTTGATAGCATGTTTAGCCTGTTGCTAGCAGTCCTAGCTATATAGACAGACAGGAAAAAAATAGCCACTTAGGAGTAAAGAAAAGTTCTTGATCGATCTACTTTTTTCTTTTTTTTTTTTTTTTTCCAAATATTGGAAGATGTCATTCCCATGTGAGATTAAATCTTATGTGCTGTGAGATTAAATCTAATGTGCAGTGAAATCACAGAATCACAGAATTGCCTAGATTGGGAAAGACCTTTAAGTTCAAGTCCAATCATTAACCTAACACTGGCAAGTCATGAGAGGTGTCCCATGAGACCTCAGTGGGGGTCTCTTCTCCAATCAGCCTGCCCTTATTTGGGACTGAGATCCCCAGACAATGAGGAAGCTTTGGTGATACAGCCTTGTGCGTGCAGTAGACCAAATAATTCTTACCAGTGCTGTCCTTTCTATGTCTGTGGCATAGAAATCTGATCATAGCACACTTAAAGCTGACTCTAACCCTCCTGACTGTGATAGGTGCGTATGGAATGAGTAAGCTTTAGAGTTGAGCACAACTACCTCATTCCAGCTCTTTTGCCCATGTACCCACTCATGACTGTAACATAATCATGAAGCCTTTGGTATGGTTCACCTTCTTGCTTTCTACAGTGAGCTGCAACCTGAAGAGAGCTCTGAGTTAGCAACTTTCACAGTTTCTGATGGATTTTTAGATCTTTTCCTATTATTGCTTGTAAATTAGTGTTTGGTTTTTCTTTTTTGTGAAGAAAAGTGCCATTTTTTCTGAACATCTGTCAAAGCGGGTTTCAGTAATGCGTCTTTAAATCACCAATTGTCTTCCAAGTTTTATTGTTGCTGCGTTCCTATTGAAAAGTTAGAGGTGTGTTTTAGGCGGTCAAGCCTGGCTCTAGTGGTCAGATCTTGTCCTGCATTTCGTACAACAGTTGCTTTTCAATTAACCATCGCAAGTCACCTCCTCAGAAACTTTATAGCGTTTCAGGCTACCAGAACTGGAAGTGGGCAGACATAATAGTGGTGAAGAAAGAGGTGATAGGTAACGGTACCGGGAGCTCTCTCTGGAGTGTTGACTCTTCACACGTAAACTACCAAAACCTCATCCTGGGAGAGCCTCAAATCTGTTGGATTTTAGAGTTCAGCTGCCCTCCTTGTACTCCTGTGACTTTTAGTTTGACATTTATAAGCATTAGTGCTGGATCAGAAGGAGTCATGGTGAGGAGCCAAATGAATACTGATCCTTTTGTTTTTTTCTGAAATACTCGACTATGGATGGCAACACTGTTAAAAAGCAACTCACTAGATTAAGAAGTGTCCAGGCCAGAGTTCAAAGTCAATTCTTGACTCTCTGTAGGTTCCAGGGTTTCTCTTTAACAAAGTCTGTGATGCGAGTCTGTGTTAAAAAAGCTACCTGCTGTCTTTTACTAAATGGGGGCATAAAGAGAGTAGTTCTGTGCTTTTGTATCTCTCTTGTTCCAAGAAATTAGCTGAGTGGTGCGGGTGGGTCTTAGTTTCACTGAGTGCATTCAAGTGCCTGCAGGGTTTGTCTGGGATTCTGACCTGCTTTCCAAGGAAAAGGTTCGTGCCTGTGACTGAGTTTGAAGCACTCCGTGTCATGAAGCAGTTTAGCATCTGAAGGTTTTTTTAAAGGTGAGAATTTTTCCATTTGCATGGCAGTTGATGATTTGCTGCTTCTTGCCTCTGTTCCTATGGTGATAAATATTTGGTCACAGATCTTTTTTTCCTCTTAACTTCTTCCTGGCTTTTGCCTGCAGTACGTCATCAAAAAAGTAAGGGAGGTGCGTGAGCTTAAGCTCTCTGCTTAAGATAACCCTGACTGCCTCATATGTTTTTAAAAAGTGCTTGTTCCTACTTTTATTAAGATGTAGGAAAAAAACCACAACCTGGTTAAAATATGTTCAGTAGTTTATTTTCTACTGCATTTTGTTGTCTAGACAAGAACTCAGTGACTTCCAGCCTCTTCATGTAGAAACTTGAATATTAGGTTCACTTTTGAAGAAATGGAAAGATGATGGGAATAACACATTACTCTTGAGAAATAGTGGGGAAGTTTTTCATTAGAGATTTAGTTTAAATATTGGAGGCAGAATTGAAAAAAAACTTTCTCAGTATAAGAGAGTTGATCCTTTGAGTAGTTTAATTCCTTGGGAGGTTGTGGAGCTGTATCAGTAGAGGTTTTTGGAGTCAGTGAGCCACCTTTGTAAGAATAACTTATGGGTCAGTGTGACATGGGGCACTGTTCTACCTGCTTAAGGCAAGGGATGGCCTCCACCACCTTTCAGAGTGCCTTTCTACCCACTCTATTTGACTGTAAAATTGTTGCTTTCTGTGATTTCAGCCTATGGAAATGTGACAGGGATCTTTTTCCTACTGAAGGACAAATCGTGGTGTTTCGGTGTCATCAGTTTTCCTTGCACGATGTCATCTTACGACAATTTAATAGTAATATTCCATACTTGTTTCTGCACATACGGGATGGACTGCTGTTCGTAGAGCCTTTATAGATTAGTTATTAATTTCAGAAAATGATTCTTGTAAGAGAATTGTACTGTAAGTGCACAGGTAGGGAAAACGAGGGAAGCCAGTGCCTTATGCTTACGCTGTAGTATTACATAGCCTGGGAAGATGTACTGTTTAACTGAAAAATGAATGTGAGAAGAAATATTTAGCTTTAGTATTGCAGTTGCTTTAGTACTTGATTTTTTCTGTTTTAATTCCAATAAATGTAGACCAATGTCAGCGAATCAGAATACATATTAATCCAGTGGCTAATCAGTTCTCTGTTGCTCACATAGATTATGTTTTATCACTGTTTTGCAGGCAACTTTCAGCTGGTTAAAGAGATCGTTGATGAAGATTCAAGTCAGGTCAATATAACTAATGTCGACGGCGCGTCTCCATTAATGATTGCGGCTGTAACGGGGCAGCTGCCCCTTGTTCAGCTCCTTGTTGAGAAAAATGCTGATATTGACAAGCAGGATAATGTTCATGGCTGGACAGCACTTATGCAGGCCACATATCACGGGTAAGATATGTGCTCTCTTTGTGTCTGTTAGTAAAGTTTTTTTCTTCTGACATCCCAGTAGAAATATTTGTTTGATACTGAGCCAGGAAGCAGAGGGGTCTTACAAGAAATAGAGACTTGTGACCTCAGTTTTCCATGACTCTTGCACAGCTTTTCAGAGCAGACCTGAATGTTTGGATTTCAGAACGAGTGGCACATTTGGGAACTTGAATCTTGCTCACTAAGTGCTGGGAAACTAGTGCTCCAGGCAGGCACTGGGAGCCTTGGTGCAGATTTCAGCTTCCTTACTTTGATGTTTTTTAGTGTTTTGTAAGATAGTATCACCCCCTACCAGGGTTGTGAGCCTACATCAAGTTGTATAACTTCAAGGCAATTGCCCTTTTATGTGCCATTTTTAAAACTATTCTTATGTTTCCGTCATCAGCCTTTAGTTTTCATGGAGTTCTCTGAAATATGCCCGCTGGAGAACTGATTCTCATTTTTTCTAGAGCTACTTTATAAATGCAGGTGGGCACTAAAGAGTCAGACCCCAGAAACTGGCCTGGTACATCACACGTGATCTGTGTCGTATATTTGGCATCGTCCGAATACAGGACGTTCAGTTTAGGAAGGTGAACTTTTCTCCATTGTTGTAGATGAGGCTTCCCACAAGGTAAAGATTCACTTCACTGTCTGGCAATGTTCACATTATTGTACAAATGCAGATATTCTGCTCCAGCTTTTACTTTTAGTCAGTGGACCTCTTTGGACTATGAAAGCACAACAAAGGGGGAAAAATAGGAGGTCGAGTAGCAATTGCTTTGTGAAAATTTTCTGAGGTGGTTCCTGTGACCTACATCAGATGAGATTCTCTGCTTCCTCGCCAGCGCAGTACTGATCACAGCAATAGGCATTGCATAGAAGTGCCTGAAGACCAGTTTTCTGGTGCGGCCAATTTGCTTATCAGCAGCCACCCCAGAGCACAGCAGCTGGAGTAGTAGCAGCCAGCAGAAAGTGGTGTGCAGGGCCGCTGGCATGTCCCCTTGCTGGTACTCAGGCACTTGTCTGAGTACAGCCGAGTGCTGCATGTCTTCAGGTACTGCCCATTCAGTAACTGAAGGAGGACTGTGTTATGAAAATTCCCTTCCCTATTCTATCAATCAGTCTTTATAGTAAAAAATCATATTAACTTTGGTAATGCTCTTAGTGTTTGAGGTGGTGGTGTTTTACTGGAGGCTTTGGTATTGTTCATGCTTAAGTAAAACAGACTAAAGGACAGCGGCTCAGTGGAAGAACCAGAAGGACATCCCAGCCCTGGAATTAAGGACTTGGCTTCTTGGAAACTTAGAGCTGTCCATGAAGATACCCCTTCTCAATCAGGATAACTCCAGCATCATAGTCCCGCTAACATGTCTTTGAAACCCTCCCAGAGTTGACTGGCATCTACTATTCTATCTACTCGTAGAAAAGCAATGATAGCAAGACCAACTACAGGGACATCTGCATCCACAGACAAGCAGCAGAAGTATGGTCGCTTTGGAGAGTTATACTATGATTAGTAATTAGTCAAATTGTGTTGTACCCAAACGCTCAAAGTGTACCAGAACCCTGTGTAAAACCACTTTGAGGGTGCCCCAAATTGGCTGGCACACCTTGCACATGAATAAATATATATTAATATATATATAAATATAACTCTATAAGTATAGAGTTACCCGTGTAACTCAATACTTTGCATCCTAGCCTTCTCCTTGGTCAGCACGGGCAAGTGCAAATTTTGTAACAAATGGAAATATTCAGCCTCCACAGAGCCTCAGCTTACTCTTTCTGGGAGCAGCAGTGGTGTGGAGGGTCTCTGGTTTGAAGGCAAGATCTGTGTGAGCCGGAGCACTAAAGGATCGTGTCTCTGTGTGCTCTCAAGGTGCAAGACTGGGGAAGAGAAGTAATGGGAGCTATGCAGGGGGCTGTGGTGGGGATAAGCAGAATTTGTGTTAGAAGAGAGGAACATTCCTCCTCTGTTTGAGGTTGATTTTTATGTGGACTGAGTTCAGAAATGAAGACTTTGCGCATTAAAAAGTGATGCTCTGAAATGGAGAGGTCAAGATCTGTTTGTCAGCTTCAGCATTAGAGTTTGCAGTCACCTGTTGCTACTTAGGAACATTTTCGCTCTGTATCAGTTGTGTGTGTCAGAGTTTGTTTTTGTACGTGGTCAGTCTCTGCTCAAGAGGAGTTTTATATTAAATGTCTCTTCCCTAGCTTTGTTTTGTTAGCTTATTTTGTAGGCTGAATTACAGTGTTGTTTTTAACTCACAAGGCAAGTCCTGCTTATTTATTCAGGTGTATGAAAAGGGAGAGGGGCTAATGGCAACGGGAGTTCCTTTTATGCAGCTAGCCTTTATGAGCTTTTGTTGGAAGGTGTTTGTGTTGATTATCATTTAATGCTGATTAGTTTTGCATTTTAAATGCCTCAAGGATGTGATAATGTGATTTCTCAATTATATAATTTATATCTCTAATTAAAGTGAAGTACTGTTTGGAGTTTGTAAATTACCTTCAGTCAATTTGGCTTCTCTGTATGCAATTTCTCACCTGTTCTGAATATGAAGTTGTGTTGAGGTATTAATGATGGTGTATGTCGACTACTGGACTGACCTTTGTCTTCCCCTCTGCTTTTTTGCCCTGGTCAGTAGTGGCCTTTCATGGGGAAGGTGTTTGGCAACAAATTCCAGAGTCAGTTCCAAAGGATCTGCTTAAGAAACTGACTATTCACATTAGGTCTTTTAGGCTGACTATCTGCATTTTGATTAATGTAATTCATAGGGAGTAAACAGTGACTGACAAAAGAGTCATGGGAGCTTCTCAATATCTTGTGAGCAAATTTTAGACTTGGTTACCTCTAGAAAAGGTAAAACTTTGATCTCTAATTGTGCATGGTATAAAAGGATGAAAATTGAACAATAGGGGTTTGGGTTGGTTTGGTTTTGTAACATGAACAATGCCTTTTTTTCTTCCCTTAAAGAAACAAAGATGTTGTAAAGTATTTGTTAAATCAAGGAGCTGATGTTAATCTTCGTGCAAAAAATGGATACACAGCTTTTGACCTGATAATGCTGCTGAATGATCCAGGTATGTTATTTCAAAGAGCACTGGGGAAATGTACAACATAAACAGATAAACACCCCTTCCAATCTAGAACATACATTGAGTTGCTAGGGAGTATCCTCTGAGGTCTGGGTTGGACTGGACCGAGAAAGGATACTGCCTGAAAATGGTGGGGTTGGCATTAATTGCTTAGATGAGTGTGTACATTTATGGGATAACAGGTTTTGTGCATTCCTCTTCCCTTTGTTTTTGAAGATACTCCAAAATACGTTGTTTGTTTCACCAGAGCCAGTTCAACGGCATTTGGCTGTGGTGGCCCAGATGCTCTATAGTGTCATTAGCACAGAGCTATGAACTGGAGCCCAGAATTTCCACTCAGTAAACAGCAGTAAAAGGACAGGACAGGGGGTGCAGTCAGAACAAAACCAGTGAACTCCTGGCTGAACCTCCTGCCAGGTCTATAAAGGCTGAGAATAAATCACAGTTCAGGGTTCAGGTTGTTTTTATGGGAGTGCTTTAAGAAAAGGCAGTGTGTTTTGGGGAGACTTCAATGAAACACAGTTAGTTTTTGTTGTAGTTTGTTTAGCCTGTATAATTTGTTATTGTTAACCTCGCATGGTACCTGAATTGCTTTATCTGAAGCCAAAAACCACTCATGCTGATAGAATTAACGTTTGTTTTCTCTGTATTTACTCACGGTGTTTTTGGTCACTAGCAGATTCCTTTGTCAAAAATAGATCACTAATAGCATGCAATTTTAAAAATGCAGTGAATTATTTTATAACTAACTTCTTGTAGGGCAGAGTAGTTTGCCTTGTTACCTGTCTCTATATATATGTATATAGGTCAGTTTTGTCTGCCCTTCTGAAAGCCATTAGTGACTTCTGTATAAAATACAGATTTACAGGATATTTTTTTTGCTTTCCTGTCCTCATCTCATGCTTGTTCTTTTTTCTTCCTCTTTCTTTCTTTTTTTCTTACTTTTTTGTCCATCTTTTTTCTTACCATGTCTTTTCAGTCCCTTCATTGTCCAGGCTGAACATCTCCTTTCTCTTTGGGATTTAATTTCAAGCTTCTTTTCTGCAGCCTACGCTTGAAGAAAGAATATTCAGTTTTCTCTACTCTCTTCTGTGTCAGGTGAGAAAAGGGAGCATCACAATATTGTTAACTTTACAAAGTGTGAGAGGAGACAGTTCGCTTGATCACACGTCTGATTCTGACTAAATAGCATGTTTATTTATATTGATGAATACCTTCAGAGTGGTGATGGTGAGACTGCAGCCCACTGCGTGGGGAGAAGGCTTGGGAAACCTAGGTCAAGAGAGGGGGTTTTGGGAATTCATCTGCTTTGTGTTTGAGAGGTAGATCAATTGCTACTCATAGGAGATTTATGGGGAAAGGATCAGCATATCATCATCATTTTGGAAAGCAAAACAGACTAAACATTATCTTAATTTTCTTTTAGACACAGAGCTTGTGCGGTTGCTGGCATCAGCATGCATGCAAGTAGACAAAGACAAGAATAAACTGAACAACAGATCATCTTTGCCTTGTTCCAGAAGTAGGCAATCCTTAAATGTCCCAATGTTGCCAGATGACAAAGGAGGTCTAAAGGTAAATATATTCACTCTTAATAAATAACCAATGCATTGTTTCCTGTGCTGTATGAAGAGAGAAAGTAATTGCTAGGAAATACTTTGGATCTAATGCGTAACTGGGTTTTGGGGGTATGTGTGTTCTGATTTCCTCATTGCCAGCACTTCCTGGTTTTATGAAATGTAGCATGTGTTCAGCTTGCTTTTTGCCAGATGCCCAGGTGAAGGGAAGACTTGTAAACAAGAGTTTACATTGAGGCTTTTCAGTGCCTAGAAATACATCTCGTAATTAAGTAGTGGGGAGTACTATGTTCATATGTTTGGAACTGAATTTCTATTATGATCTTAATTTTACATCTGCCTTTGAAAGCCAAATGTACTCCAGTTTTAGTGACTGTTTTTATACTCATTACTATTCTTTTTTTCCCTCTTTCTTTTGATCGGAGTGGATTTGTTCTGGGGATTTGGCTAGTATCTCCTAGCATAATGAGAGACTTCCTATTTATGTCTTTGTTCTATGCAGGAATTGCAGCAGTAGTTCTTTTATTTTACTTCTATGGTATTTAGTAGACTCTAGAAGAAGGGAGGATGATGTAGGGTGGAAACTGGAGCTCTGGTAATGTACTTGAAAATACTCCTGGGGCTCTGTGCGGGACAGCCCAAGTGACTGAGAGGCTCTGTCTCCTGTCTACCTCTAGGACAGAGAGTAGACTTCATTTCAACCACAAACAGAAGCAGGCTATTGTCATTGAAAATCAAGAAGATCATAGCAGAGATTTTAATATGAAGGGTGTAAAAGTGTGTGGTTCAGACTCAAGTGTCCTCTGGCCTGCTGTATCCTTAGCTCAAAACTGGTGGTAGTCCGGTAAGAAACCACACAGAGTCAGAAAAAGTGTGTGCCACTTAAAGATGTCGCAATTTACATTGTCTGCTTGCAAAAGAAAAGGAAAAAGTATTAGTTTATTTTGTTGCTCTTTATTTAGGTTAATCATTTTTTTATTATGGTGTACTTTAGAATTTCCTTGAGTCCACGATATCACATTTTTCATATAGATATTATCAGGATCTGAGAAACACACATGGTAATTTCCAGGCTATTGTTGACATGAATTTTAAAGGCCATTTAAAGTTCTACTTTAGCTCAAGTCTGTTTTGCAGTCTTAACTATAAAGCAAAAAGTGGTTATTTTTCAATGTATTCTATTATTTGATATGATACAACTTCAGTGTCCAGTTAGATGGACCTATTTAAGAATGCAGTCACTTAGATGGGAGATTGTCAGAACACCTTTTGACTTTATGGAATACAGATCAACAAGAAGTTGGATTGCAGCTCTTGCAGTGTTATGATGCAAAGGATTGAATTATGGTCATAAAAGATTATTAAGTGAAATGTAAAAAAAATGTAAGACTTGTCAGTGATAAGGAAGTACACATTTAGTAGTTTAGTGTGGGATTTTAAAGTATTTGGTCTCAAAACTACAAAATATTACAGTGTTTGCACGTTAAGTCTTAATGAAGCACTTTTTCAACAGAACTTGTATTCTGTATATATCAGATAACTATCTGATATATATATAGCCTGAAAGCCAATATAGCCCCCTCTTCCATCAATGCTTAATCTTTTATTAAGCATTACATCTGACCACAAATACGTTACATGTCTTACTCTCCTTACAAATGTTCAGAGAGGGTAAAAATGACATTTTTGTACTGGCTGGGAAGGGTCATCAAACTCTTCTCTCTTTGGACCAGCATGGCAAGAGAGTGGTAAAGTGAGGGACATCTCTTGGGTTTTCTAGCAGCAGTGCTTCTGTATGGACAACTCCTCTCTGCTGAGCCAGGGCTGTAGACCAAAGATATTTGTGGTGGCTCAGCCAGTACATGCATTTTTTTGTCTAGATCGGTGCAAATGACAGAATGTGAAGTCTACAGAATCATGGAAATGTGAAAATGAGAGGGAACTTGAGAGGTTCACCTGCCTTTATGTAAGGAGACAGAATGAACATGCCAAGAACATCCTTGATGGAAGTTTCTGTTCTCTTTTCCTTCACTCTGGTGAAGAAGATTCCTTGGTCCCATGGTCTCCCCTGCTTGTCGCTTCTTGGTCAGAATTTTTTTCCTGATTTAATCTATATATCTCTTGCTGTGGATTATGTTGATTGCTTCTTGTTCGGTGGCCACCTTCATTTTTATAAGAACTATGTAAATACATATTGAAGAGAATATAATAATTCTTTATTTTTCTTATTCAAGACTGAAAAAAAAAATCATTAGAATTTCCTTATTTGCAGGTTATCGTTGCCTAAACTTCTTACTATTTCTAATTTGTCTATATTTGTCAAGGTGAGGGATCCAAAATGAGTCATGAGATTCCAAATGGGGTCTCAGTATCTGAGTAATGCCACTTTGTCAGTGTGTGGATTTAGAGTATCTAAGGTGCTCATGAAACTGTCCAGATAGATGTCTTCCATAGACCGTGCAAAATGTTATGTTTCATCGTTGCTGTTCTTGGTGAACATTCCCAAACTCCCATTTTCACTCCATGAAATATATCCTTCCAATTTGACATTAAATTGGTGGTAATTTGTCTCTTAACATATTTTTTGGCTGTGGTGCTTTCCGTGTCTTAATTTTACTGGAACCATATTTTCCTCAATCCTCTGATAAATATTACATGGAATAACGGTGAAAGCTTTATTAAAGTCAACCTGTTAGAGCTTTTCCTCCCTTCTGCCTGCTTGACCAG
Source organism: Eurystomus gularis (assembly GCA_013400335.1). NCBI lineage: Eukaryota > Metazoa > Chordata > Aves > Coraciiformes > Coraciidae > Eurystomus > Eurystomus gularis. The sequence goes on along the minus strand of VZZY01001899.1, from coordinate 81,350 downwards.
CTCTTCTGTCAGAAAGAGAGACTGTTGGTGGGATTTATTCCCAACAAGCCCATACCAGCTGTCTCTTATGAGCTGTGATGATGTACAAAGTTTGTTCAATGATGTCCTTTCAAGTTAAGCATTTTGATCAGAAAATTTTCAAATTTTCCTTTTTGGGGTAAGAGTGATTACGTATTTGCCTTTTACGTGATTTCTGTAGCTTCTTACATTCTCTTAGCTCATCTTGAAGATAATCAATATTTGTTCAGTGATCATGTTGTCTATAATTACCCTAGGGTAATTTTAATCAGTCTTGTCTGGTTTAAATTTGTGTAAGCTTATTTAAATATTCTTACTCTGTTAAGAAATGCACATATATTCCTACCTTCCTCCTGTTAATGGTACTCACACTAAAATACCTGATCACAAGTAGGCAGCTTTTGAAGTTAAAAAAAAAACAAAACACAACCCTTTTCAGCTTCTCTTGTTTGATCACTTTTATCATTAACTAGTAGACTTTTTATTTTGTTATGTTTCTTTTATTTGTACTTTATGCACAATACAGGCCCTTGTTCCTTCACCTACTGGTATGTTGTGGATAAGTGTGATCTCATTCTGGAACTGTTAACTGCGTTGTTTCTTGCCAGTTTGCGGATTTGAAAACAAAGTTATGCTTTTTCCGTATCAAAAGATTTTATTTCCTCTCTTTTCTAATTGCCTNGCACAATACAGGCCCTTGTTCCTTTGCCTACTGGTATGTTGTGGATAACTGTGATCTCATTCTGGAACATTTCCTCTCTTTTCTAATTGCCCGAGCTGCTTCAGCAAGTTACACTCTCATGTCTTAGAGCAGTGTGAATTACCACACTTTCTTTTTCAGATTAAAGTTGTTTGAGGGCAGAGATTTCTAGTTCTTCCTCTATTCTTTCATTCCTAATATTGTTACAAATGTCTGAGGTATTCTCAAGTGGCAACACCATTTGTCTGTTCTTTGATACTGTTGCCTTCTCTCACTGCTACTAGATTTCAGCCCTTTGACAGATAACTATTTTTAAACACAAATACCTGTTTGTTACTTGACTGCTTCAGTCTAGTTTAAAGCCCTTTATTAAAGCTGCTTCTGTACTCGCATGATGAGGTAGGGTATATGGAGAGGCCACAACCTTCTGCAGCAGCAGACCAGAAACTCCAGAGCTCATGCCACCAGACTCTGGGCAGGAGAGGACATGAACCTCTCACTATCATTCCTTTTTGTATGGTAACATAGTGGCTGTACTTAGTCCATCTTGGGCTTGTTTCTGTTGTGAGCATGTGTTAACAGAGCAGAAGTGCTGTGAAGAAGGGTATCAAAGATGACAGGAGCTTAGAAGTGATCTTCCTTACAGAAGCAAACTAGCTTCAGTGAACAAAACCAAACCACACTGTGCAAGCAGTCTCTTTTGTAAGCTCTTTGTACTCTGTTAAAACTAGATGGATTTTTTTTGCCTTTTCACTTCCTTTTGGAAGGTGAATAAGTGCTGAACTTTGTAAGTTTTATTGCTTCCTTGGAACGATTTGTCTCTCGCCTTTCCCCATCAGGTCTTTGTTGCTGAAAGTAATGTAAATCTTTAGTAGTTATGGCTCCAGAGAGACACAAAGGTCTGAGAACTCTATCCATTACTAATGCTCTGTGCAGATTTAAAATCTTTTTAATGATCATCTGCTAGAAGGATTGATTTACAGGGAATAAATTTACAGTTTATAATACTTCTTCTGTATGACAGTTGGGAAGGCATATATCAGTAAGCAGTTGAAAAATGTTAAATGCCAAGCAGAGAGGGGAATATGTAAGGTGAGAAGGAATGGCTAAGAATGAAGAGTAAACTGGGAAAGTGTGTTACCTGAATTGGATATCATGCAAAGCTGCCTTGATGAAGTATCATCACTTATACATGATTTTGTTTAAAACTGTTCCAGAAGGGGAAGAAGAAACTTTACTAAGAAATAATCAGAAGATACTTATAATCTTACTTGCCTGCAAGCCACATAATCTTTAACACAGATTACATAGGTCTTCTTAATATAGCCTGTAGGTCTCATACAGTCTAGAGAAATGTCCTGCTAAATACCTGCAGCATATTGCACAGTCTGCCTGTAAAAATGTCTGAAGTCTGTAAATATTTGGATAAATTTTATTTTGAGCAAGGATGGTCCTTTTGTCTAATGGTTTCTGCGTATGTGATACCTACATGGATGGAGGTTTTAGGTGCACTAGTCCTAAGGTTTGGGTTTTCACAGCTGATACTTCTTTGCCTTGCTCTTTTTTGGTTTATAGTCTTTCCAGTTTGGCAGGGTTTATCTGTTCTGCGGCACTCTATGGATTGTGGATCTTTAGTTTGACAGGAATATGATCAGAACTCTTCCAGTTTGCCACTGATTTTGAAAATCTTAAGGAGAAGCATCCATGCAGATTGGATCTATGCACACCTCTGAAAAGCAGAAAATATATATGGCAGTTTATTGATGCCAGAGAGTGTAAGAATGGATGGTGAAATTGGAAGTTAATGGGAAGATTAAATATTTGCAATGTAGCTGTAAAAATTCACTATTCAAATTGCCCTAATACTTTTATCTACCGTGTCTTTCCAGATAGTGTGGAAAAATATTGTACGGCATTTGCCAGATGAAAAATAAGGAAAGAGATTAATTTTATGCATACAGATTACGGTGGAGGATTCTTTTGATTATTGCAAACCACTTTAACATGCTTTTGTAGTTTATCTCAAAAACTCCTTGAGAGATTTATCATGGCTGTAAGGATTACTTAACTGTCCATTTCTTTTCCTCTTTTTTTTCTTTTAGTTGGAACTAAATTGTTGTGTCTTCTTATCAATCTAGTCCTGGTGGAGCAGGATGTCCAATCGATTCCGCAAGCTGAAGTTGACACAGACATTGCGCCATGGATTTCCTTCCAGTCAGTTTGTGCCTTTTCCTGATGAGCCTGAACCATCGTTAAATTCCACCATAAAAGCAGTTTCACAGAGCGATATGGACACCTCTGGAAACCTTGACGCTGCTACGGCTCGGATCACAGATAACAAAGCTAGTGGTAAAGCCAGAGTTGTCTTGCAGGAAGTGAGCTCTCATGGGATAGTCAAGATGATACTATTCCTAATTTATTGATTTATTTTTTTATTTAGCTTAATATAAAACGTGATGTGTGAAAAGACACATGATGTATTTGTAGTATAGAAACGCTCAGGAGAGCAGGAGAATGCTAAAATACCCATGTTACTGTTCTGTAGCAAGCACCACTAGATTGGGCAGTGGAGACAGGTCACTCAGAAGTTGTTAGTATCTTTGATAAATTAATTTATGTATTGAAAGCCAATTTATTTAAACAAATAATTTTGAGAAGAGAGATTGGAAAAGACGAAATCATGAAGCACATCTGCTGAAATTGTGCAGTTCTCCCCCCAGTTTGTGATGTGAAGTAAGACTGTTGGCTTAACTTTAAGTATGTGACAGTGTCACTGGAAGTCGTAGTTCTGTGTGGGGTAAAGCTGTTGAAGGCTTGAAAATGTTTGAAAACAATAAGCTATCCTTGAGACCAAAAGTAGGAGCTTGTAAGCAATAAAACATCATTTATATATTTTTCAGGTGTAAACAGCGCAAAAGGAGGAAAGGATGATGAATTACTGACAACCATGGTATGTCGCAATGGTCTTGGTGTATTCAGCTGAATTCAGAAGGCCGTGCATTTGGATGCATCATTTATTTGGATTTTTTATCTCCTGTCAAGTAACCACTAGAAAGAGACCTACCGTTTGTTTAAGTCATTAGGCAGGAACTGACAAGCTGTGATACATCAGCAGTTCATAGGCTAGGAGGTACTACAAGTAGTATGGTCTGGAAGCTGTTTACAAGTACTGACTGTTTTCAAGAGTTACCCATACCTTTGTATTATCAGCAATGAATTAGTAGAAGAGATGGAACAGTTGATCAGTTGCTGGCAGGCAGTATGCTGTGAGAAACATGGATGGAATATGGTACAGTGTGTAAGTGAGAAATTACTGGTAGTGGCAACCATGAAACATTTAGTTTGACATGTTTATTTGTATTACTCTATTTCTTCTTTTGTTATGCTGTAGCTGTACTCCATGGAGGTGTCATTAAATTTGGCTGGTTATCTTTTATGTTCTTTTTTAAGAAGATTGAGTAACTTTTGATGTGACTGACAGAACTCCAGGGAGCCAAATCAGTTGTGGTTTTTTCCTTTTTGGCAAACACGTACAACAGAAACAGGCAGTAGTTCACTGTTCCCAGGTGTCCTGTCTGGGAATACAGAGAAGACTACCTTATTATTTCTTTGGAAATGAGTTGTTAACACTCCTGTTAAAATAAATTTGAAGCAAATTCAGAAGGAAGAGGCAGTTTCTACCACTTAATGAATGATATTCCGTGGATTAAATAAATGAGCATACTGACAGGTGCCAGATGTCCATTGGATTCTCACTGTTATTACGTGTGTTACATCTTCACAAATACTATTTTTGTGTCCTGTTTCCATTTTATTTTGTTTAAAAATGCATTTGTCTTCATCTTTTTATTTAACATACAATTTTGAAACTATATCATCATCTCCCACTAATCTTTCCTAAGAAGAGGCTCTTTTCTTTTTCCCTTTCTTTGTTTCCCTCTCTCAGTTGAGACGCAGTGCTCCATTTACCAGGCTGCCCAGCGATAAACTGAAAGCAGTGATACCACCTTTCTTACCACCCTCGAGTTTTGAGCTTTGGAATTCTGACCGAACTCGACTCAGCAAAGATGGCAAAGCTGAACAGATGAGAACTGCCTGGCCACAGAGAGCGATCAAAAACGATTTTAACAGCAGTGGGAATTCTGATACAGTAAGTGAAGGAAATGTGTACAAAAATACTGTGTTACGTGCAGGCCAGGCTGGCTGGTGAGCCACACTGTGTGTGATTAGAAATTAATTTAAACCCACTGTTGCAGTAATGGCTTGTCCTTCTAAGATCTGCTGTTTAGGAAGAATACGCATCTCTATGGAAGCAACGTAACTGGAACAAAAGATTTGTATGAAATGAAAGGGCCTGTTTGCTGTTAACCGGAATAAAGTCAAACCCCACTGTGAACTGCTAAACTGGCTGCTGATTCTACCTATATATTTTAGTTGCCAGAGTAGGTAGTCATTGGAGTGTGGTGGAAAGTGCTCTGATTTGGAGGAGGATTAGAGGCAGAAGAGAAGAAAAGAATGAAAGTTTCTCCATTTTCAGGAAGTGTGGGGGAGGGAAGAAGTATCGGTGAGACATAAATATACAGATGTAACATTTTGCAAGATTAGTAATAGATAAAATTGTAGCAGTTAGTGATCAAGTGGGCTGGAAGGCATACAGCTGTAAAATGCAAGTACTGTAGAACGGGGAAAAAGTCTGAATAAGTTCTATTTTTTATAGAAAGAACTTCCCTGTTTCTACAGTTTTTAGTGAAAAGGCAAAACAAAAGGAAAATAGCTTTTTTTTTTGTCTTCAGACAGGAAGCAAAACAACCTTGACAACCTCTGCTTTCATACCTAGTAGAAGAAAAAGGGGAAGTACTTACTCCCCTGACTTTAGACTCTAATAGCCAAGTATAGAGAAAACTTTATTTTACTAGTCCAGAACTATATTTCATGTCAGTTGTAGAAATGGGACAATGAAGACATTTTAGGAGGAATTTTCTTCTGTTTTCCTTTTTGCAGTGAAAGTTAGCTTAATACCAGTAGAGCTGATTTAGGTGGAATAAGGTGGAGTATTAGAAGGGAAGTGGTAGATCACAGGAAGGTAAATGTTCATCATCCTAAAAAAAGATGGTTGTAGTAACGTAAGTGGGTAATTGGCACCTGTATATGAAATGAGCAGCAGGGGAAGAGGACAGGACTAGCCATCGATCCTTCTGTGAGGAAAGAAGCGTATATTGTGTATATCCTATCTCAGTGCATCATATATGCTCCTTTTGTGTTGGCTAAAGGATAAGGAGAATTCATGCCTTTATTATGGTGTCATTTCTTTCATTATACATATATTTATAGAAATATATGTTCAATATATTTGTATATGTAAAATAACATTATTTCTGATACCCTTTTTGTTCTTCAGTGGAGGTTTCAGAACTTAAATATAATAGCAGTTGAAATTTGATCTTTGTTTTGCTCAAACAGCAAAGATGAAAATTTATTTTTCTTTCTGTTTTCCAGACATCTGTTAGCAAAGGTACTAGGCCAGTCAAATTACCAACGTTTGCAAGAAGACCTGCATCTCCTTCAAATTCCAACAACTTCAACCATTCTCCCCATTCTTCTGGTGGTTCCAATAACATTGCAGGAATTAATAGACATGGAGGAGAACTGCATAACAGATCAGGTATCAAGCTACTTTTATTTTTAGTAAGAAACTAATTTGTGTCTGTTTCAGCTAAAAAATTAGTGTTTGTGATGATGGTAGAAGATACTAAACCTTTTCTGAGGGCTCCTACTGGTATATGAGCAAAACTTCTATAATTTTTGGGGGGAATAGGATTGGACTTTGGACACATACCTAAGGGAACAAAAGCCTCACGTCTGCTGCAGATGTCTCATAGGTTAACCTCTGTCTCAGAAAAAACATGTTGATTTTATTGAGTCCACCCACAATGGATCAGGTTTATGCTTGTTTATTGCAACATACATTTCACAGAGCTGTCCCTTACCCATGTTGCTTGCTTTTTGTTTAAAATAAAAATCGGTTTTCAATTAAAACAAGTCTGCAAGCATTGTATCTGGCAGCTGTAAAGACAATACATGAAGCAGCTCATGAAACCTGTATCCAAGAGTGTGAAAGCCAGCTCTGTGTGTGTATAGACAAGGCTGGCTTCTCTCTTCCTCTGCGATTGATTTTTGTTTCCTTTCCTGAAAGCTGTTGAACAGGACTCAACCTTACAGTTCTCTCTCTTACTTCATCCAGTCAGTTTTTAAAGGGAAGTGAGTGGTGGAGAGAGGTGAATTGAGAATGAACAAATATTTTAAAGTTATTATTTCCTTGACTTTGTTTTTATTTAATTTCTTTTCTCAGGTGGCAGTGCAGATAATGTTTTGTCTCAGATTGCAGCCCAAAGAAGAAAAGCGGCAGGCTTATCTGAACAGAAACCCAGCCAGCAGCATAGTCCAGCCCAGTCAACTCCTTCATCTGCCCTTTCCGATTTGCAGTGTGCGCAAATTATTGGCAATGGACATGTTGTAAAGGTACAGAGAAATGTAAATTTTGTACTTCCAAACTGGCTAATTTTTAATAGGTCATGTCTCAGTTGTGGATGGCTGATAGATAAAACTATGTGACATTGCAGAGCCTAAAATGAATGACCATCTATTATATCAGATCTAATAATATTTATTATTATAATATTGTTAAGCTTTTCACTCTATTTTAAAAATGTAATGTAATGTAAATGTAATACTTGATCTTAGGGTAGATCTGCATTATTTTGATTCCTGATTATTTCTTTCTATGGCCCTGATTGAGTCCAGTGTTTTTAAGTTAGCTATTCCTGGTCTTTACTCTGAAATGGTGTAGCTAGTTTTCCTCCAAAGGCACAACCTGAGTGCAGAACATGAGATAATTGTATGAGGATCTGCTGACCACAACGATACCCTTGTGTCCAATCTGCTTCACAAGGTGTTATTTTTAAACAGTAGGAACATTAAGTTGTCATCACCAAAGTCAGGTTTTGCCACTGAGCACAGGCCGCCTTACCTGCACTAACTTGCATATTAATTTCCTGCTCATTTTTGTGCATGTACTTTGAAGGTAACAACTGCTTTGTACAACGTTTTTAAATCTGCAGAGAAACAATTTAGAAAGTGGCACCATAACAGAAGATGTGATATGCTATTGTGAAATGTAGGGGTTTATTCACACAGGGAAACGTTACATTTCAGAGAGCAAAAAAAGAAAGCACATGATTTGGGGCTTTGGTTCTAATATCTGGTATTCTGAAAATGTTAGAATACGTGAGCAAGAGCAAAATTTCTCAACTTTTTGCTTGTGTAACCTCCAAACAGCTGGTTTTGCTTTGTTTTGTTTTCTTTGCATCTTTTTATGAGATTCTTGAAGTTTGCGCAAAGAAACAAAAATGCCCAGAATATAAAATTATTACATGTTCTATCTCATTCTGTGATGTCTTATTTGGCAACAGTCAGCAATATGTATTTTTGATCAGTAAATATTAATGATAAATGAATTTACAAAGTCGTCCAGTCATTTAACTGAAGTTTCTGGAGGACAAAAAAAGAAAAGTGTGCAGCTACCGATGCCAAAAGAGTTTCCACAAGTAGTCACTTTGATCTATCAGCCCCCATTCTGAAGGGACTGCTGGTTGCTTTTCAAAGATGAGACTGGGAGCTAAAATTTATAACTCTGCTGGACCCCCAAAAGCTATGGACTCATACTGATTCTTTGGCGCATGATAATCTTTCCTCCCTTTCCATCCCACATAACTGCTCCCTGGGTTATAAATGATCCATCTCTTTCTTTCCTATAGACAAAGCCACTTTATTATCCTCTTCCCTCATTAAAGTCTCCTCTACTGAACCAAATGTTTTTTCTTTCAGAGGTGGTCTGACCAGTATATTTCTAATTAAACTCTCAGCAGTTCCTCTCAGCTTGTTTTTATCTTAGAAATAATTTCAGAAGAGCTGCTTGTGTGTCCCCCAAAATCTTACTTTTCTCCAGTTGTATTAATTAACCTAGTAAGACATAATACCTGTGCCTGTGAACTTTGGGCTGCTGATCTTGGGGCCTGTTGCAAAAGTGATACCACTACGAAGTTTTAACTATTATTCCCACTCACAGTGGAAGACATTAGGGGATAAAGATTCAGCAGTAAGGTGCAATGTCCTGCAGGTCATTTTTTGGGGAAGACAGTTCATCGTACTGTTGAAAAGATTTTTATGGAAAAATGATGTCAGTATGTTGGAAAGGCAACAGCTCTTTCATTGCTCTTTCTTAGATGTCTAGATGAATTTCAGTCTGCCCATCAGTAGAAAAACATGTAATTAGTGTGGATCTTGCTACAGATGTTCAAGTATCACGTCTGAGGCGATTTTGGGGACATCAGTGTCTGTTGGGAGTACACCGTCACCTATGGGATCCACACTGGAAGCTGAGGCTTAAACAGCCTACTTTGTTGTGTTAATCAACAATGTAAATGCTGAAAATTAGACATCCATATCCGTTGTGGAAACGCTTGTGCCCTCCCATTAGGATCATGCTGTCTAAACTTGGAAATAGCTGATCTAACAATGCAGCAGTGTTACACTGATCATGGAGGTTGTTTGGTTTTCTTTCAAAAGAATGTTGCAAAAATTATCCATGAGGAGTGGAATTGTTCAAGCCTTAAATAAAGGAGAAGTGAGTAACAATTCACAGGGTGGTGTAATTCAAATAAATGCAGACAGTGCACTAGAGAGGGAAGACCATTCTGAAACACAAATGACCAACAACAGAATACAGGGAAATTTGTGGTAAAAAATGGAAATGAGTTCACAGTGCTCTTCAGAGATCTCTCAGATTTGTGTCATGCTACATTATTTCTAGATAATTCAATAGAGGGCTAAGGAGATAGTACATTCTGGCATAGAGTAGAGTATTGCAAGAATGTTACCACTCAAATTAGTTTTATCTTTTTAATCTGCAACTCTGTCGTTAATTAGAAAAGTTCCATTTATACCATAGCACAGAAGCAAAGTTGTAGAGAGCAGGAACCACTGTCATTCTCCCTTCTTCCCTTGTGACCCAGCTCAGCCTTTCAAAGTTTTTTTCTTGTAGCAGCCTGACTCACTAAATGTATTTTAAGTTAAACTCTGAATTTGGGAATCCGGGAGAAAATCATCTGAGACTTCTTTTTAGGTCATATAATGCAAATGTCAAACAAAATATGTGAAGTGATACATAGATTGAGGAATTTAGGAGATGAGGTGCATTGACTTGTTTTGGAAAAGACTAGTGCACATACAGATATATTCTTATTCCTCATTTTAATTTGTCTGTTTTCCTGGTTTCCATGCCTCCAAATGTATTAAATATTTGCAAAATATTTAATAAATTTGAATAATTTGACTCATGTTAGGTAATAATGCGCTTAAGGGTTGACTGGAAGCTTTCACTCCAGTGCAACAAGGGGTTTAAATGTACCCGAAACTTAATTTCTGCTTGCTACATATTTTTTGGTTAATCCAGCATGAAGTGCTATTTTAAATTAGCATCTGATATACTTTGAAAAGCTTTAATTGAGACTTTATTTACTTAAAGAAATCTCTGAATGAAGAAGACCTGTTTTCAGAGTCAAAGAATGGTTGTAGTGCCTGTACATAGTATTGCTTTATAAGAAATAGTTATCGTATTCCAAAATTACAGCCTTAATAAAGTTATTTTTCTTGAAGAATTTAAGGGGACAGGCTCTCACCTGGGATAAATCGATATTGCTCAATATGAATCAAGCAGAAGTTTCTAGTTGTGACTACATGCTCTGCAGCAATGATATGCAACTGAGGTTCAGTATTTTGAAGCATCATATATAAAAAAACTTTCAAAAAAGTTAAAGTAAAAACTTTTTTTTTTTTTAACTGAAATGTTTCCATTATTAACTACAGCAAAAACTGGAGATGAACAAAAGACCTCCATCTGGGACTTCATCTACATCTAAAAGCACATCACCAACTCTCACACCTTCCCCATCACCCTCCCCGTCTCCTAAGGTTCACAACGCAGAGTCCTCTCTCTCTTCTTCTCACAGACAGGCCAAGAGCAATGGCTCCAGCAGTGGTACGATTACAGAAGATGGTGAGTAGGTCACTGTAGTTATAGGAGGTCTAATCATCAAGAGCACAAGGTGTTTAAAGTTATGAGTGGATTAGCGTGTATCTGCATGAGAGTGAGAACTTTTTTCTTTCTAGAAAAAAAATTTTTTTGGTGTTTCTTACCACAAGGTTGGCATTCCTGCAGTAACTGGCTATCTCCCAAAGTCTGTGATCCCTTCTGTTATGAGGGAGACTGGTACCATCTCAAAGCTAGCATGGAGCGTGCAGATATGCCACTCGCACGTGGCCGCCTTCCTTCCCCACTTCCTGTCTTAAATCCCTTTGTTTCACCCTTTGCTGAGGGTAGAAAATTTCTCTACAATTGAAATGTTTGTTGTTTGGTTTTTTTTTTCATTTTAATAAATGCAAGTGAAGCACATCAGAAATACATATTTGCATAAGATATGCATAAGATGCAAATTGTAGATACATGCAATTGATTTTTAAGAGCTGCATTGTATTTTTTTTTTTTTAAATTGCAAAAGCAGTCTTTTTTTGACCTTATTTTTAACCATAGGTCATAAGAAAGGAAGATGTTATTACTTTTCCAGTAAGATTACTACCTTTTTAGTTAACTTTTAGGTCTAAATCACAACATTTTATTTTAAAAAGTCATGTTACTGCGTTGGAAACAGCATTTCAGTTACTTCTGTAAACATCTCAAAAAAAATGGGAAAAACCCCAACATGACTCAGAATCTTTTTTAAATAAGAGATCATAAAATACCAGGTTGGAAGAGACCTGAAGTTCATCTTGTCAAAGTTTTCTTGGCAAAAGCCACAACCTTTCATCCAGTTTCTGCAAGAGGCATTTTGTACTACTATTTTTGGGGTTTTTTGAGAGTGTCCATATTGATTTGGTTTCATTTTCATTGATGCTGTGTCCATAGATACTGTACTTCCATTTGACACTAAAGAGAGGTGATATTTGATCTGCATTCTGTCCTCTTATCATGGTTTCACTGTAATATACTGTACTGACTGCTGGAGGAAATCTTTTCACGTTTTAGTTAGTGCCATTTTATAATGATGGCTTGATAGCGTAAGAGTTGTCAGCTTAGAAATGTATAAAGGGAAGAGAACTTGCTGCCCGATAACAAGGGGAATTCCCCAAGCTGTCAGCTGTTCTAATCTCAGCCCGTGAAGCAGAGCTTTGTGACTGCCCTACTAGAGCCATGATAAGTGAGTTTCCTCTGTAGTAGAGGGAGAGGTTGTCAGAAGCCTGAGTAGTTCTGAGTTCGTCGTACTTGTCCTTTAATTCAAGGGCTTCTCTTACTGTGCTTTGATTCAGCAGCAATAGTACAAATGCTCACAGGCCCAGCAGTGATGAGAAGAATAAGTACAGAAGACCTGCAATGTGAACTTTTCTTTTTCTTTCAAGTAAACTTAAATGAATTAGAAAATTGATTTGCATTGAATATTACTGTGAAGGAACAGTAGGCCACAGGGTTCAGAGGTGTGCGTGGTTTCTTTTTAGGCAACCACTTGGTGGACCATCAACAGCTTGTCCCTATTCTGAGAACCAGTGATGTAGAGAATCATGAAAGACGAAACCATGTGAGAGTAAAAGGAGGCTCTGAAAACTTGGAGAAAGGTAATCTTACCCTACTGCTACAGAGCAGCACAAAAGAGGTGCAAAGTCGAAGTAACGTGGCAGAAGTAGTAAGAACTCTGTGAGAACCTTTGCATTTTCCAGAGCTGTAGGTAAGGAGACAAGATATGAGTAGAGCAAAGGGAAAACATAATGAAAAAGCAAAGGAGACAGAATGTGTTTTCAAGAGCTGTAAAAGTTAGAGGTTTCAGGTTTTGTTCAAACTTAGTGGATAAAGAAAGGGAGGGAAAGAAAACATCAGGGGCTAACAGCGGAAAGCATTGTCTCTGTGTGTGAAAGGTGTTAGATGTTGCTGTTGCTTATGACAACAAGGCTCTGGGCTCAGAGACCCTGAAAGATTTTTTTCCCCATGTCACAACAAATTTAAGCACAGCAGTTTGAGAAATGAAAAGGCTAACTAAACCTAAAAGAAAAAAACGTTAATAATATATCTAAGGACTTCTAATGAAACTTTTATTTTGTTTCCATAGAGGATATTTTTCATCAAACTGCATGAAGAGGTTCTTGTGCTGTGCTTCTAAAGCTGGTTTCCTTTTCCCATGGATTAACCTCAGTTAGGCTAAAAGCTTTAGCACCCTGAAACTATGCCAACCTTTACAAATCATGTTAAGCATAGCAAATTAATTGACCTTGAGGTAAAAAACAAAAACCCTGGCAGAAAATAAGACTCAATTAGAATTTTTCACTTCAGTGTCCTGTGGGGTCTTCTGTGTAAAGAAGGAGACTTCCAGAGTGGTGCATACAAAGTGTGTCCATCTTAAGATACTTTATGTCTTCTGAGAAGCTTAGAGAGTGAGATTCTGTATCAGGGTTCTACTGATGATGAAAGAAGAGGGACAGTCAAAAAAGCAAGGAAGTTAAATAACTAAGGCAAAGTATATTTGGAAATGGAATAGTGATGTCTTTACAATGAAAGTGAGTTTATATAGGGAACATTAAATGTAGTTTGATTGTATAATGTAATCAATTAATGTTCTTCATTTTGACTTTGTCTCCTTAGTTTAACTGACCCCTTTGGTACTTCTGGGGAAAAAAAAATAGTCACTTCTGACAATAAAGCAATAAAAATAAACAAAATCCTTAGTTGGGAGAGGTAGTGTAATTAGTAGTTCAGAGTTGGCAGGTTATTCTAAAACTGCACTTATGCTTTTTAACTGGCTAATCACATTTGAAATGTGTGGGAAGAGTCACTACCAGGTCCTCCAGGTTCCTCAGACTTTGAGAGGAAGCCAAATATCCAGTGCTGTTAGCCTTGGAAGGTAACTTTATGAAACTTAATTTCTGCCCAGGTTTCATCTTAGCTGGACTTCAGCTATCTCTGTTCAAGATGCCAGGATGTCAGGACTTGAGAAGAGGTTCAGATACACCCTTGTTGTATCAGTGTTTTGGATGAGCAGCTGGGTAGTTGCTTGCTCTACATTTTGCCTTCCTGGGTCATGACATGCAAATAGGCCCTTCGGTTCATCGCCTGCCACCTTAACCTGCGTGCTCTGGGTCAGCCATCTGAGGCCAAGCACCTGTGTTTTAGGCATTGAAGTCCCTAAGTTGTCCTTAGTGGTTTGGCTTTTTAAGATCATGTTAACGAGGAAGAAAGGGCAATACAAAAGAAAGATTTTATCCTAGTAAGGTAAGACTAGATGGAATTACACTATATGGAAGTAGATGAGAACACAATAAGCCATTTAATTTCTGATGCAGAGTAAATGTGATTGGGTTTTTGTTATCATATATCACTGTGTGGAATATAAGTATTAATATTTATTTTCAGTAGTTAACAATGCAGAGATCACTAAAAATCTTCCCTGATCTGTGGGGGGTTTCTTGTTTTTTCTTTTCTGTTATTACAGATGAGCTGACTGGCATCCTTAAAAAATTGTCACTTGAGAAATATCAGCCTATTTTTGAGGAACAGGAGGTATGTCTTTTAAAAAAAGATACATTTTTTTACTATTTTAGAAATACTAGGGTGTGGCACACATTGCATCAGAATTATGATCCAGAGTCTCAAATACAAAGTTTTACAATTATTTCTGGTTGCAGAGAGGACCTTGAAACACGGACCAAGTGATATTTGTGGCATTCTCCAGGATGCTGCAAGTATCAGTGCTTTTCACACTGAACCTACAATTTTGATATAGATAGGCGCTGCAGGTTTTTTTTTTTTCCCACTCTGTTTTTTCTATATATATATATATCTATATCCAATGTGGTTAAACAGTTTGTAGGACATACTGTATCATCCCTGGCATCACAGCTGGAACCTGGTTTGCAGATGGAGAACAGCAGGGTGCAAGTCACGAAGGTGGTTGCTTTCGCTTCTTTATCCACTATGAATGAGCTACAGGAGAATTAAACTGGGGAGCCTAAGTATCCTTGTAGATGAGACCTGTGACAGTGACTTGCCTGAAGGATGCAATGAAAGTAAACATTGCTGAAAATAACTAAAATTAATTCTTTGCAATGTTTAAGACAGTATCAGATTTGAGCAATAAACATGTGTGTGTTTGGCCAAAGGCAGAAGGTAGTGACTGGACACATACAATAAATTAACATCGCTGCAGAGCTCAGGATTCAGCACCACAGACACAGATGATTTAGCTGCATCGCAGTACACTGGTCTGATTAATTGTTCCCTTACATGATAGGGAAGGAGGCATTTCGTGGAAATGAATCTACTCTGTGTGTGAAGTTTACATCAATAAACTACCAATTTGATAGTTCATATCAAATAGGTGTTTGTTCTTATCACACCCATATGGATGTGTTGATATAATAAAAACTGATAAACGAACAAACCCTAGGTTTTCCTCAGGAGACACTGGAAAAGTGCACACAATATTCTGAACTTCCAAAAGTACATGGGGGGAGCAGAAAAGAAAAGAGAGAAATCTTAGGCTTATTCAACTACCTGCTACTGTAAGTAGAGGAATTTTCATGGAGAGTATTTATTTTGTACTGAGAGAGCTTGTCTGAAAAAACTTTAAAACACATTAACATTTTAAATATACTGTCATAATTAATTGGTTAACAGCAGATTTAAAACCTGACAACAGAGTGGTAAAGTGGGTACCATTTGGTGCTGATAATTCATAAAATACCTTTGTGTGCACAGTATTTATAGTAAGTCTATGCAATTAAAAAAAATCCCAAACACTTTAAACCTGTAATAGTGAGGTTATTTACCTCTAAATAGGTAAATTTGCCCTTTTTTTTGATATGCAGGTGGATATGGAAGCCTTCCTTACACTGACTGATGGTGATCTGAAAGAGCTGGGTATTAAAACCGATGGGTCAAGGCAGCAAATTTTGGCAGCTATTTCTGAACTGAATGCAGGAAAGGTACGTTTTGAAGTACTGTACTTAGTAAATTAATTCCAGATTTGCTTATATTGTTAAATTTACATAACATTTCAAAATTTAGTTGCAGGTGTTAGTTAGAAAAGCCAAATGAATGTTTTCCAAACAAAATGTTTGATGTATTTGGTTAGTGAAAAGTACCTTCTTTTGTGGTACTCCCTGTTCTCTTTCATTAACTGCTGCCTAGTTCACTGACTGTACAGCTCTTTTACAGAGCCTTGGAAATTATATCAGAAGCTGCTGGTAACATAAACATCAGCAATACTGCAGTTACTGAATATTGATTTCAGTGATGCTAAAAAGAATCATTTGGCCACTATAGTCCAGCTAGAAAATATAATGTATAAAGAAAGGTCTCCTTTCCTTCCCCTGACAGTTTTTGATTTCTCTGCCATTAGGTACATAGCACTTCTCTCATTCCTTACACATTCCTTACATTGCCTTCTAATTTTATACTGACATAACTGAATTTGCTAAGAATGGCAACAGCAAGCAATGTCCTTGTTAGAGGGATTATGACCTGGAGCATCTCTTCAGGTGGGCCTGCTGGCACTTCTCAGGTGCTTTTTTGATTCTGAGGTCCATTCTCTCTCTGATACTGGAAGCTCACAGAAACAAAACACAATTTCCCCAAGTTAAGATCATGACAGCAAGTTGAGGCTAAAAACAAGGGGAGGTGGATGACATTCTATGCTATAAAGCTATGAAGAAAATTGTGAAAATGTTTCTATTGCTGTCTGGTAGTTTCAGGAAAGATTACTACAAGATTTTCTACATATCTGGGAGGTAAGCATTTGTTATTATTCCTAATAGTACACTGTGACTCACTGGGCATAGACACACAATTTTTTGGTAAGCTCTTAAGAAATTCATTTTTTTTTAAACAGAAATTTAAGAATGCTTTATTTTAATTTATTGTGCTTTTACAGGGGCGAGAGAGACAGATTTTACAAGAGACGATACACAACTTCCACTCTTCCTTCGAGAGTAGTGTTAGTAACACACGACATCCAGGTCATTCCCAGTGTAAGTAGCACCTGAAAGTAATTGAAAAATGTATGGATACTTGTAATTAATAATGACTAGAAAACAGAATGTGACAAACAAGCCAGTGAAGTGTTTTCTGTGTTAATGGCTGAGGCGTGTCTGTGTCTTTTGCTGAGACTGTAGAGAAGATTTCACGGTAAAAAGGTAGAGATATCTGTAAGATTTTTATACACACTTTATTACTATCTGAAATAAGCATAAGATTTTTGTTATTCATTACTAAACACAAAATGGATGTAAGTATAGCAAACAATAGTATACAATATACTGTATATAGTGTGTGTGTATGTATAGCAGCAGTGGGAGGTGCTTTCCTGCATGATACATAATTTACTTTGGCATACTCTTCATAGGAGACGTTTTCTTTAGTGTGATCAAGTAGATTAAATATATTTAAGGCTTACAATATAGTATCCTGGCTTGGATAGCTATGTTAATTATGTCTTTATGTTTGTATGCATTTAGTTATTTTGTACAGATAATACTCTTATATGACTGTCTATAGTTGCTTCTTTGGAATACATCTATTCCAACCACCAGTGCTAACTGCTAGCCACTGCTGGAGAAACTGCCTTTAAGAATGTACTACCTTTAGTCAAAATTTACAGAAAGGTGTTGCTGACGAATGAATACATTTACTACAGTCATCCCTAGATATAAGAGTTGCAGATCTCTGTCCTGCCAGCCACCTGAGCCAAAGGCAGATACTGGGTGTATGTTACTCACAGTTAAGGAGTGGGGCAAAACCTATCCATATGTGTATTTCCAGATCCGTATTTTAGGAGGAACATGAAAGCCACTGAATGGCCTCAAGAAAATCACCATGTTAAAGGGCCTCTTACTGTCCTTCAGTTGCTTATTTTGCTCCTTGCATCCACTCCCAAAATCATTTCATTTAGTGGTTAAATAGTATTTCAAGTATTGTATGCTTTAGGAAGCCTTAATAATGAGCAAGTCCCAGTTGTTCCAACCTCAGTCAGCTGAATATCACTAGATATGTGAAAGCAGGTGCTAACTGTAGGCCTACTACTGTCTTGGGGATCACTGAGTGTGGCTGGGGTAGTTAGTCAATGTGTGCCACTTTCTGTATTCTGTGTAGTCTCCTTGGCTGAAAGCCACTGTCAGGTGTCACTGCGTGCATTGTGCAGTTTACTTGCCATGCTCAGAGTAATCAGCATGTATGGGAACTTCTGGATGTCTCTTGGTAACATCCCAGACTTGAAGAGCCTCTTCTGTAGGTGCTACTAGGTGAGCAGAAGCTGCTGTTTGGGGTTTGATAACATGGTGCAATGAACTGGATTTACTCAAGAACTGAAGAGGCATACAGGTGTAATGTGTCTCCAAGCAACTTGCTGAGCCTCACTACGGAGCTTAAAAGTGTCTTGAAGACAGCAAAAAATGGTAACGATGTCATGGAGTTGGGGAGAATGTCCTTTTGTAAGAATGGAGGCAACAGTTGCTGCTGCGGAGAAGTTGACAGGAGGCTGCCATCAGAGACCTAGCTTTTGGGTGTTTGAGTGTGAGAGCTCCCTGAAATGGATTTGGCTGTGAAACAGCAACAGAAGCACTAACCAAGAAGGAAGAGGAAGAAAACATGTAGATAAAAGAATTTTCTGCATCAGGTAAGCTGCTTTTTATTGTAAAAAGTAGCAATGAGACCCTGCTTCTGCAGTCTCTGGAACCTGAAGTATTTTCCAGGAATGTGTAACATTTTAGAGCGTAAGAGCAGGTGTACCAGCTCAGATCCAAGGTCCATACAGTTGTGCTCAGCTTTTTCATCTCATTTGAAGAAAACGCTTGTTTTCGTTGGTGTGAAGAGCTGCTTGCCTTCACTTGCTGTGAGCTTGCCATGTCCTGACTTCTCGTGCTTCATCCTACTGGATCAGAAGATGCAGTGGACAATTGTTCCTTCTCCATTGCCTCCATGTCACTGATGATTTTACAGATACCTGTGATACTCTTCCTCAGTCATGTTTGTTCCAGACGGAAGATTTACAGGCTGCTTAATCATTCCCTATACCATAGTCTTTTTGATCTCTCTTCTGTTTCTACTGTGTCTTTCAGACTTGGCGATACCAGCCTAGCATACAATATTCAAGATGTAGGCAGGCATGCTGTGGATTTACACGTGACAGAGTGATGTTTGGTTTTCAGTTGTGTTCTCTATTTTCAGGCCTCTTGTTCTTTCCTAGTTATCTCTAGTACTCTGCATTTTTGGTTCTAACTGAAGGCTGAATTGGTATTAATTGGAACTACCTCTTACAACCCAGCTCATCTACTGAGTTCGAGCTCAGAGCCCATCATTTTATATAACCACTCATCTTTTTTTCCATATGCCTTACTTCATCAAGTGTTGTCTGCCATCTTATTGTTTGGGCACTCATGTCTCATGAAGTCTTTGCCAGTCTTCTGTTTGCCTTTCTTTTTATTTACCTGATAACTTAGGAAAGTTTCTCACTTCACTCTGTACACCCTTTCAAAATCTTGTATTGAATATCCTGAGTGCGCTTGCAGGTCCTTATGAAATGCTAGTGGTGAATCTCTCTACTATGGAAAAAAATCACTGTTTACTCCCACCTTCTGTCCTCTGTCTTCTTAACTGATCACTTATCCACACAAATTTTCTTTTTTATCCTGTGGGTTCCTTATTGTCTTAAGAGCCAGCCTTGGACCTTGTGAAATGCCTTGTAAAAATCCAGGCATCAAGTGGACCTCTTTTATCTACAAGACTGTTGGGTGCCTTCAAGGAATTCCAGTAGGTTGGTAAGAAGACTTCTCAAATCCTTTTTTGATTGCTGTTCACAAGATTTCAGAATCTTTGTTACAGTTTATGCTAATTTGCCTGGTACTACTGGCCATCTCACAGGTCTGTGCTTCCCTGGATCTCCTCTTGAACCATTAAAAAAAAAAATCAGTGTAATTTTTATCACTTCTCAGTTATGTGGCAATTTAAAAAAGAACCTGTGCTCTGTACTCAGCAGCTCAGCTTAATTCTTGTGTTCCTCTAGACCATCTGTCTTAGGAGTTTATTATAATTTGCTTTATGTATATGTTTCATAACCTTTCTTACCAGTACTTCAGGTTAAGATACCTTAGACTCCCTCATAAAGAAGGCTTCTGAAATGGGAAAGTTCCCAAGCTTTTCCGTGGTGAATACTTTCAGTTTTTCTGATGTGAACTTACTTACTAGCTCATTAGTCTCATCACTGATTGGCATCACAGCATCTGTAACTGACTGCTTCCTGTGATGTGTTTGAAAAGTAATACGTCAAATTTATATGCTTTGTGCATGGTCTGCAAGCACTGGTTTCTCTACAGCTCTTCCTAGGAGCCTGTCTGGACACCATTACTTAGCAAGAAAGCCACTTCAGAATTTTGTGCTTTTAGAAGCGAGGTGTAGCTCAGAGGATAATCAAAAATATCCTGCTCTTCCAGCTGTGTCAGTATCTCTGTTTTCATACCGATCACTGTGATTTCCTCAATATCTTGGGTAGTTTTTAAAGCTCAGTAACTAAAACAGAGTGGCTGCCAGTGTTGCTCTGCTTTTATGAAGTTTCCAGCCTGTAGGGGTGTAAAGAAGATAACGAAATACAATTTGAATATATCCCTAAGACCTAGAAATGAAAAAGCAGGGGAAAAAACCCTAAATCCTAACTTTCTGGAAATCCAGCTTATAATTGTGGGAGGTCTGGAGGCTGACTATGACTACTAAACCTGGAAATGTCTACAGCTTCCACACCAGTCTCCATCCATAGCTCCAATGTTCACACCACCTTCAGTTCTCTGGCAGCATGAAAACCAGGTTTCTGAGGAAATATCACCCCCGGAAATGTTTATGTTTGTGGTTTGAGGTGACCTTTTTGCTTACGTGATTCTGGTAAAGAAGAACAGTGGATTTTGTGAATGCCTAATTGCCAGGAATAATTGCTTAAGTTTGGGGTTTTTTGGAGGCAGGGAGAGGTGAGATCAAGATTCATGCAGTCATCAAGTGGATCATTAAGGGGCTGAACAGATCTGGCAGTGGTCTGCAGGTTAATTGAAAGAAATGACAGCAAAGGAGAAGAGCTGCATCACGACACAGACTTGCCAGTCTATGAAACTCTATGGAAAAGGAAGCAAACCAACCAGAGTGATTTCTTCCGGAAGAGTAGAAGTAAAATCCCATATGCTACTTATAATGCATATGTAAAGGAATGTTACATTTTGGATCTGTGATAAAAAAATAAAAACAGTTCATGGAGTTCCCCTGCCCAAGTTTGGGGCTTGTAACAGAATTTGCTATTTCTACAAAAATGACATGAAAAAAGCAAGAGGGTATCCAAGGTTTATACTCTGAAGGACACAATCTTTCTCCTAGGTTATTTTTTCATAACCTCATTATGAAAAAATGTATATTAACAAAGATTTGTTGGAGATAAAGCTGACTGCCAGTTATCTTAGTTTACTTTCTAATATCAAGTTTAGTGCAGTGCTCAAAAGAAAAAGATGAGCCTCATCACTTGGTGTAGACATCCAGCTGCTCTCTCCCACCTAAACACTTACCTTGGTGGTGGGGAGGAAAGAGAACACCCCAACATCCAGCAAGGACACTGAACAAAGGGAAGGTTTAGATATCAAAAGAATAAACCGAATATTCTTCAGATACAAGTTAAATGAAGAGTAACTATGCCTACGATGAAAAAGAATATAATGCCATTTGATCTATAATTCTTTGTGGAAATTCTGGTCTTCCAGTTTTTCTATACATATGATAGTATGTTGCATATTGATGCATACTTACACATACATATCTGCAGATAAATATATATAGGTATTTTAGAAGATGTGACAGAATGAAGTGGAAGAGAGTGGGGAGTCATTTGTATATTGACTTTCACATTTGCTTTCAAAGTCAAAGATGCCAAATGGAAATTAGCCAGAGGAAGGAGTTACAGAGAGGTAAGAATAGGAGAAAAACCAATAGAGGCTGGGAAATAAAAATAATAGGATTCAGGTAGTCACTGGCTGGAAAGGTACACATTGAGAAAAGAGAGACGCTGGAAAGGTTTGTGGCAGTAGATGACCTTTTCACACATTACTTTGACTTTTCATACCTTCTCTGTACAACAGAGGCCTTAAGGTGTGGAGTCCAATTGTTGGCATCTGGTATAATAAAGATACTGGGAAATATGGACCTGTTTCTGGTGGTTGTGGAATTAGTCTGTCTTCTCTAAAGCTGTGAGTCTTGCTGGTTGCAGGTTTTCAGAGGTGTGTTTTTTTTTTCATTTACAGCACCTGGCTGCTCCATAAAACCACAAGAAGCTGTTTCTCCTAAAAGGTAGCTACTGGAAAAAAGGTACATTTTTCTTATGGTGAACATCTGGCTGAGTAAATCCAAGCGTACAAGCGAAAATTTGAAGTTAGTAACTTCACCTGTGTAGGACTTTCTGCAGTAATATGCCTAAAATTTTGCATCCCATGAAGAATCAAAGAAAATAATAAAGAGATTGCTTTTATACTTCAGCCTAAGTGTTGAATTGTTCAAGGCATGTCAGTGGTCTGCATTTGAGAAGAACAAAGAAGAGCAGGAAGAATGAATGACTGTGTAGGAATATTCATGTTTTCACTCTGCTCTTGCGCATAGATGAAGAACTCTTAAGAAACCTACATGGGCACAGTCAGGAACAACAAAAGCATGGAAGAAAGCATGAAAATCACCATGAATTATGAGAGCGCCTGCACAGAGAAACAGATAAACTGGTTATGCCACTATTGACTGGATGCAGATAGAGGAGTCCAGATTGCAAATGAAATGGTTTCACGTGGAGGAATATAAAGGAAGAAGTAATGCTGTGTTCTTCATTAACCAAAGTACGCTTTATCTATTCAATATTAAGAGGTTAGAACAGCAGCAAAAGTAAATATGAAATACTTCTTTGTAAAAATAGCACTTTATTTAAGGAAATGCGTAATTTGTCACCAGTATTTAAACAAATAGTGTTAAAATATTTTATATTGCTGATTGGTTGTTTTAAGAATAAAACCATTTGACTGATTTTGACTGGGTTTTTTTCACCAGTAACAGTAGCACGTCCTTAAAATACATTTTTATGTAATTATGAGTGCAGATAATTTTCTACTTAGTAAACAAAACATTTTGTTGAGCAACTAAAATGAAAGTCATCAGAAGCCTCTGTCACTGTATTTTTCTCTCTGAGGACTCACAGACATGTAACTTTACCACTGCTTGAATTCAGCGTGAGTCCAAGAGTGCTAATGCAGGTAAAGTCAAGAAGATCTTGGAGCTCCAATGCAGAGGAGTGATCTCATATAATTACTTCTGTACAGAACTAGAGATTTTGCATTTCTCCACCCTTCTCACTGTACTGGTTTAAGTGGAGCTTAGCAAAAACAGGGATAGAAGCAGGTGTAGTGATAGCCAGAGGTAGGAGCACCAGTGAAGGCGGTGTTGCCCCTGCTGTCCCTCATGTGCTTCTGGCTATGTCAGCTGGTTCTGTGATGGCTTCATCGGCTTGGCCAGCTGAGGTACTGCTCCAGGCTGCTGACAGCAAACAACAGAGCAGCCAGTTGCACCAGGTTCCACAGCTGTGCCATATCTGAGCTGACCTGGAACACAGGCAGCTAAATCCCAAGGAGAAGACGTTACAGGAGGGTACTGCAGAAAAAGGACGGTTATGAGCCGATTGGGGCAATCAGAGCCTGTCAGTACTCTGAGGTCCTTGCTGGTCATGCCATTAACATTTCCGGTGTTAATAGTATAGCCATGTGCAAAATAATTTTTGTTCCTTTTTTCTTTTTCAGTGCACATCTATCAACAGACTTACAACACTATCAGGATGTAGTGTCGTATTTTATGTTTTTGACGTGTCTTATGCCTAAAAAAATCACTTCTTATGCAGAACTGTGCTTCAGGATAAATTTCAGCTTTAGGGTAAAACTACATAATTTCTGCTTTCACAGTTTTCAAGAGCTGCTACTAAAGATGACGTGGCAGGACAGACCAACAGAAATGCTGGGTGCAAACCATGTAGGATTAAGCTGATGGCCTTGTCCTTTCCTGAAGGAACACATGGACAGTTTTGTTTAATATACCTCAAAATGCAGAGAGAAATAAGTGCAGCTTCCTATTAAGACTAGGAAACAGTTGCTGCCTCTGAGCCAAAAACGTGCAGTGGCACCTTGGAGCCCCTGTCAGCGTAACTGGGAAGACGTGATCTGTAATGAGCCGAAACACCGCGCCTGCTCCCCAGGGCTTGTGAGCCCTATGGCAGCGCAACCTCCTGGTACGGTTTTGCGCTGTTGATGCAGAGGTGGCAATCCAAACATCTAATATGCTCTGCAGAGAGTCACCTTGAGCCTGCCAACAGGGAAGCCTCAAGGTGAGAAAGCTTCAGCTGTTCTTGTTAAGAGCTTGTGGGCCTTATTCTCTGGAAGAAGTACTCGCCTTGCAATAAATTCAGGGGGTGGCTGGTGGTTTTTTTTTTTAAGTGTTTTTCAATAAGACATTGAATGGAAAGTTCAGTGTGAAAAACACTTTGTAAGGCTGAGAGATGCATTCTTTCTACAGTCTAAGAGGGTTCAAATTCATATATACCACTGCCTAGGAGACTGCAGGAACCCCAAGGCTGTAAGGCAAGGTAGGGGCATGCTTTGTTCCTCTGACTGAATCTGTCGCACTCTGCAGAAAACAATTCGACGTTCATGGAACATGGCTGCCGAAGACAGTGGTCTAAGATGGGGAAGAGTGAGGCTTTAGTTCCTCTAGTTGATACATTTATTTACCAATTCCTAAGCTACAGTGTAACTGAGGATAAATAATGCTACAAATGTGGGAATGTTAGCCAAAGTGCATCAAGGAACAGCCAGAGTGCAGCAAAGAGATTTAAATGGAACACAACACTGTGAAAGGAGACAACCGGCACACAAGTGTAGGCTCTTTGTGCTTACACAACGGGCAAAAAGGGTTCTTCAGACTGTCTCATCAACAAATCCCTCTAGCTAAAGAGTTAGCTTTATCAACACAGGAACAAAAAGAAGGTTTTAGAGTTTGGGAACCTTTCATATCTTCTGCTGCACGTACTTCTCAAAGGTGGTCTGTTCCCTCTGCCTGGTGTAGCTGCCCATCATAAGCAGAGAAACGAAATGGGGTACTTACTGTGGCTGCTTTTTGTGGCTCTAAGAGGAGGTAAGTCTGGAGACCAACACCTGCATTTATGTGTCTATGTGTAAGGGTTGACACGGGGAGCTGTAGCAGCCCCCCTGCAGGCAGCGGAGATCTGGTCAGTCCCAAAAGCCAGTATGTGTTCAGCCTAGACCAGAAGCTTGATTCAGTTGTCCAGACATCCACTGGCGCTTGCATGCCCTGAGACGTCCAAAGCACCCATAAGAGGTGCCAGACATGACACCCAGGGAAGGTTGTCATCAGTTTGTTTGTTGCAGTCACTGGGACAAAGAGACCATTCAGAGATGGAGGCTGTCGTTTCATTGCTCTGTCCTGATTTGCCAATTCAAAGGTGAAAAACTGTTTCCCATTTGCTGTTCATTTTCTGTGTCCTTTTTAGTTTAAATGAAAATATTTGCTAGCAAAGTTTACTTACCTCATAATGAAAAGTGATACCTTCTGGGGTTTGCTGAAGAAGTAAACACTGCAAGAAACAGTTCTTGTTCTGATTCAGTCTAGAATTATGGGCTTGACTAATCTGTAGTTAACCCTAAGGTGTCATTTTACTGAGGAGTATGGTTACTTTACAAGAAGCTTCTATAAGGTTCCTTGAGTTTAATTTTCTTTTTTTTTTTCTGCAGTTTGAGCATTAATCAAGATCAAATTTTAGATAAAGATACTTTGTTATCTGGAAATGATTCAAGCAGTCATCTGTAGGATTTCTCCTGCTTCACCAAATGCCTCAGAAGCCAGGTAGCTTCTCAAGGGAACAACTTTGGTTTCCAGAGTGAAGGGGAACATAAAAGTTCATGCAAACGGATTTCTTTAATACCAAGATCACCTTAGTTTAAAATTGCTTGGCTGGTCTGACTCTGACACTAATAGCCTCAAACTTACTTACCACTTCCAGATTTTATTTTATTTCAAAGCCCTCTTGGCAGTACAAGGGTACATTTAGTGGGAACAGGCTTTGTCCATTAAACCCGAAACTTCTTGTGCTATATTTAAAGCTCATTTGGAATACTTAACTTCCAGCCTCTCAGAAGTTTGTATTATTGAAATAACCTGGTAATGCAATGTCCTCCTTAACATGTCACAGCAAACAATTGTTTCACAGCAATTTTTGCCACTTGTCATTCAATAGCATTCCAGTATGCATTAAAAATAAAGCTAACATGCAGCCTTAAAACCAAAAGCGAATAGATTTTTGAAGTATGACCACTGTATTCCCACCATTGCATCTATCGCATTTTAATTGACTTCTCATTCCTCTCAGATCTCATCAGGAGTTAGGCAGAACACTCTCGAAGCAGGTCTGAAGGTCTAGCAGAGGAGCTAGTGCTGTACTGGAGCAGGGTTCTTGAAGGTGATACGCAGGAATGTAGGAAAATAGGCCCATTCAAGACAACTTCTTATAAAGGGTCTAAAAATATTCTGTGTTCACGCATATACTTGATACATGGTTGTGAGTTCTTGCTTTTAGTAAGCCTAAGCGATTTGTAACACCACAGAATCGGTGGCCTGTAATTAGCTGGAGCAGAGATTTCCGTTTTGCTGAGTTGTGGAACAAAATCACTTTGCACAGAGGGCAGCCAGCGAAGTGCAATGGGTTTGATCGCCTTGGGCCTGATTTCAACTCTCCTCAACATATTTCTTCATATATGTTTTTTCCAAGTCACTCTCTGCTGCCGGTTTGTCCTAAGAAGGGGAAGATGGGATAAAAGGAAAACAAATTGAAAATAATTGGACATAGAAGCACAGAGAGTATTTTTACTAGATTTGGATTACTGGTTTTCTTTCCAGGATCTACCTGTCCTTTAGGCTGTTTCTTGAATAGTCAGAATTAATATTGAATGCTCTGGGACTCACTGTCTTCAGCAGCTCAGGACTCCAAAGCACTTTTTATCACAGACTCAGTTCAAAATCCATTGCTCGCATTCCTTTACTCAGACACAGAGCAAACAGAAAGCATCATTCTCTGTGCTGGTGCTTAAATGGTGTATACAGAGGTCCACCTTTCCCACTGTCTGGGACACAGAATACAAAATACAGCTCCAATTTATAGGTGCGCCTAATACATTGTATTGTTTGCCTTCTATCATGCATTTCAATTGCATGCAGTCCTTAACAATGCCAGAGGTTCATTTCACAGAATCACCGAATGGTTGAGGCTGGAAGGGACCTTTGAAGGTCGTCTTGTCCAACACCCCCCTGCTCAAGAAGGCTACCTAGAGCTCATTGTCCAGAACCATGTCCATCGCCCTCCCCTCATCCACTGAGACAGTCATCATAGAAAGATATCAGGTTGGCTAGACGTGAGTTCCTGTTACTGTGATCTTCATAGTAGTTTGTCACCTATATTCCAAGCAGCCCCTCACTGCAGCTGAACAGTGATAGTAGTCTTGGTTTCCATTGTTCAGGCATGCTGTATTGCTTCTTAGCCTACACAGTGATCCATCAGCTTCAGGGTCCTCCTTCCACTGCCTTGGACAAACTGATTGAACAGGTTCCAGCTAAAATTTGGCAACACTTTTTATTTTTTATCAGCATTTGAGCAAGCCCAGCATCATCAGAAAGGATAAGGGTCTATTTTAAAATGCTGAGACTTTGGTGGGTCTGAATATTCTGAGAAGAAAACCCAGTACATACTGAAGAATGCAATACTCTCTATTTCCTAGACCGACCTAACATCACTTTTGGCACTCACCGTATTGACAAGTACAATAAAACAAATTCATTCAAATAAATGCAGAGTTAGGAAACAAGCTGTTAGATTTAGAAACAGATAGCAATAATCGCGTGCCTCTTATTAGTGTAGCCGCAGGTGTTTTCCTGTGTTTTAGCCAGCTAACAGGCTGTGAAGTCATGCTGACTAGTATCACGATTCAGCCAGCCAGCCAGCAGAGCTGGGTCCAACTCTCCGGGAAGCCAATCACTCCAGGTGCAGTTTTCCACACAGTAGTAGTTACTTGGAGCCAAGCTCTGCCTTATTTCCTCCGCCTGAGGATGGGTGCACCTTCTGAAGTATCCTGAAATGTTAACCTCGATAATCAGACAAAAATATTGACTTAGAACATTAATATTGTCAATTTGTTGCTCAGTTTGGAGGACAGTGGTGTTCTTGGATTAGGCAGTGCCCTGTGACACCTCCTAAATGTGGTGGGGTTTGTGATAGCACTGCTTAAACGTTAATAATGGTTTTCTACTTGTGGCAAATATGCTTGCTAAGAAGTTCTAACAAAAAAGAAATATCCCTTTGTACCTTCCAGTAACTAAGTAATGAACTAAAGGGCCAAGTACTGGCATGATCTGTACTGGTGTAAACCCACCAAATCCAAGCCACTCTGATTTAAGTGCAGGGAACCATGGCAGAATCTGGGCTGAGATAATCTAGAAATGGAGCATCCGACCCACCGTGTTGGATTGCATCATTTCTGGGTACACAAGGAGACTGGAGGTATGTTCTTAGACAAGTAGCTGAAGAAAGTGTCATGTTGCTTTAGATATGACTGTAATTTGTTGGAGCTCACCTCCCTGTTGGCATTCGTTGTGCCATTGTTTACCACCGTGGAAGGCCCTGCCACCCTCTAATCTGAGAAGCAGCAATTTGGTAAAACAAGTATTAACAAATGTTAATAATGGATTTGTTCTATATTGGCTTTCTTTTCTGTTGCAGCACAAAGAGCAATTCCTATGTAGAGATGGGAGGACAAAGAGGACAAAAGAAAACAAAAAAAGTCCCCATCAGAAAACTCTGACTTGGCTGGATATAGCAAAAAAACCAAGCAACTGATTTGGCCTGTGTATTATGTGGAAATTAGCAATAGCCTTGTCATATGTTAACCATTACGTACATGTGTATATTTTAAATTAATTTGGGAGAACAGCGCATAAGCACAGCATGTCTAAAACCTTCTTTCTCTCCTGGAGACAATGTGCAGTATAGGAAGGGTTGCACAGCCGTCTCTTGGCTTTCTGTTGCAACAGGCTTCTTCCTCACAGGCAGGAAAAGCCAAAGAAAAAACAAATACGGAAGCCAGAGCTGATGATAGGATGGAAATCCATGTTATACCATTTTCCTCTTCCATGTATGGTTGCCCATACTATGCTGGATTCCTTCTAGTGTACCTCTACACAGACACAGAGAAACCCAGATTCCCCATTTTGTGCCTTTAAGAAGACTTCTGGCAAAGTCACACCTGTGGTTTCATAGATGAAGCAGGATGATTCAGGAAGGGAGAAAGACACTCTCTGGAGCTTGTTGCATTTTCAAATTAAAAATTGCTTAGAAAGTTTTAAAACATGAATGAGAGCTGTATATGTGTGTTTCTATTGAAAAGTACTATTTCTAAAAATGGAAACAAAACCATCCACATCAAAAAATTTCCCATAAAAATACTAAATAAGAAACTTTTACTTTCTATTTCCAATAAAAACATTGTTGCCAGCTTTGCTGTTTTCAGTTCATGCACCTGCTTTTTTCAGCCTGTCATTCTAGGGTTTTTAACATCCCCCAATGACCTTGTGTTCCTGGTAAGTGCTTATCATCAGAGCCAAGTGCACGTTGCAATCCAGATAATTAACTTCACTGTTGTGTTGCTTTTTTGTTTGTAAATTAGACACATATATTTATAATGCAATGAAACCTCAGGCTGAGGTCATAGAATCATAGAATAATTATGGTTGGAAAGGACCTCTAGGATCATCAAGTCCAACCTTCATCCCAACATCTCCCTAACCACTAGACCATAGCCTCAAGTGCTACATCTACTTGTTTTTTAAACACCTTCAAGGATGGTGGCACCACCACCTCCCTGGGCAGAGTCGGTTCAAGTGCCCAACCACTCTCAGTGAAGAATTTCTTCTTAATATCTAATCTAAACCTCCCCTGACACAACTTGAGGCCATTTCTTCTTGTCCTATCATTAGTAATTTGGGAGAAGAGACCAACACCCGCCTCGCTACAACTTCCTTTTAGGTAGTTGTAGAGAGCAGTAAGGTCTCCTCTTCTCCAGACTAAACAGCCCCAGTTCCCTCAGCTGCTCTTCATAAGGCATCTTTCCAGACCTCTCACTAGCCTCGTTTCCCTTCTCTGGACCTGCTCCAGCACCTCAGCGTCCTTCTGGTACTGTGGTGTCCAAAACTGGACACAGTACTCAAGGTGCGGTCTCATGAGTGCTGAGTACAGGAGCACAATCACCTCCCTACTCCTGCTGGTCACACCGTTTCTGATATGGGCCAGGATGCCGTTGGCCTTCTTGGCTACCTGCTGGCTCATGTTCAGCTGGCTGTTGACCAGCACCCCCAGATCCTTTTCTGCCAGGCAGCTCTCCAGCCACTCTTTCCCAGGCCTGTAGCGTTGCTGGGGGTTGTTGTGACCAAAGTGCAGGACCTGGCACTTGGCTTTGTTAAACCTCATACAACTGACCTCAGCCCATCAATCCAGCCTGTCCAAATCCCGCTGCAGAGCCTTCCTGCCCTCAAGCAGATCGACACTTGTGCTGAATTTTGTGTCATCTGCAGATTTACTGAGGGTGCATTTGATCCCCTCATCCAGGTCATTGATAAAGATGTTAAACAAGACTGGTCCCAAATCTGAGCCCTGAGGGACACCGCTTGTGACCGGTTGCCAGTTGGATTTAACGCCATTGACCACAACTCTCTGGGCTTGGCCATCCAGCCAGCTTCTAACCTAGCGAAGAGTTCACCTGTCTAAGCCATGAGCTGCCAGCTTTTCCAGCAGATCGGTGTGAGAAACAGTGTCAAATGCCTTACTGAAGTCCAGGTAGACAACATCCAGGTCACTGGATGGAAGAACTATTTCTTTGTCTCACAGGTTTGAATGGAAGAGTATGTTCTTGGCAATAGTTGTCATGTGATGAATTTGGGGATGATTATGTGACCAGGAGGGAGTACATCCTCAATCTTGAGTTCTGCTTCTGCCTTGACAACAGGCACATTGTGTTGAGTAAATCGGTGTTCTGCTAGAGTTTCCCTTCAGCAATAAACAGCGAGAAATGTTTCATCCTTAGTTGGTTATGCAGTGATCAACACCGACAACAGAAAGCTCCAGGAAGAATTAACATTGGCATTAGTGGTAAGTGCTCTTTGACCTGCTCAATATTTTCTGGGCTATGAAATGAGACAGCAAAAATACTACAAAAACATGTGAGTGTATTGGTGCCCAGACAGGGATACCACCATCCCCCAGGCTTTGGATCATGCTCCTTCCCAAGATTCATGATGAAAGCTGGGAGAAGAAAATGATTGGGAAGAGTCAGCATGAGTTTACCAACTGCCTGACCAACCTGATTGTCTTCTGTGAACAAAATGTCTAGATTTGGGGATGCAAGGACAGCAGCTCGACTTTAGCAAGGCTTTTAACACCGCGTCTCACAGTATTCTTATAGCCAAGGTGAGATACCATGGTTTGTATGAGTGGACAACTAGACAGGTAAAAAATTGTCTGGATGATCAAGCTCAGATGGTAGTAGTTAATGGTTCATGCTTTACCTGGCAGCCAGTAGTGCAGTACCTCGGCGGTCTATCCTGGGACCTGTCCTGTTTAACGTCTTTATCAATGACCTGTAGGAGGTGATACGTTGCTTGCTCCTCATGTTTGCAGGTGACCCCAAACTGGGAGACCAGTTGATATGCTCAAAAGCAGAGCTGTCATCCAGTTGGATCTGCTGGACCAGCAGAAACCTTACAAAATTCAACGGTGACAAACTCCAAGAGAAGGAAGAACCCTGTGCAACAAGACAGGCAGAGTCATGGGGGCACATCACTATAGGAAAGGACTTGTGGGGCTTGCTGGACATAAGACAGCAGCATGTAGTGTCTGCAAGAAGGCCAACAACATCTTAGGCTGCAGTAGCTGCAGGCTGAGAGGAGTGACAATCCCCCTCTACCCAGCATTGCTTAGAACACAACTGCAGCCAGTTTTGGGACCCGCAGTGCAGGAAAGATGTGGATAAACTGGAATGAGTTCAGCAAAGTGCATGAAAATGGTTGGGGGCTGGAGCCCTTGCCCTGTTAGTAGAGGCTGAGGGGATGGGGCTTGTTCAGCATGGGGAAAAGAGTGCTTTGTAGGACCTTCTGATAGCATTGCACCTAATGAAGGCAGCAGCGTTCCGATTCCTATGAGGAGGTCATTGAGAAGGTGGAGACAGGCTCTTCTCAGTTGTGCAGGGTGGGAGGACAGGAGGCAAATGTCGTAAGCATTTGCCTATGATGTACTGCATATCAGTGATGCTTTTTCACCATGAAGATGGCCAAGCAGTGCAGCAGGTTGCCCATAGGGCTGGGCATTCTCCAGTTTTGCAGGACTCCCAAGATCTGAGAGGATGAAACCCCACAGATCGCTCCTACTTCAGCGGTCCCTGCCTTGAGCAGAGAGCTGGACTAGAGCACTAGTCCTCCTGACATCCCTTCATACCATGGATCTGTAATGAAAGGCTTCCACCTGAATGGTGTGCCGCCTATTCTCTCCTGCCTCGTGCCAGCTTCATGAGAGGAAAGCCTGACGCGTGGAAAACCCCAGGGGTGCACAGGGAAAAGACCCCCCCATTCCATCCACCGAAGTCTGCTGCCAGCTCCCCACATCCTCCAGCTGCCTTGCAGGACAGGAGAGGGTGTGTGAAGCACTTCAGGACTTTTCTGGACGAAGACTTGTGTGCGAGGGTGAGCTGACGCAGGCAGCCCACACGTCAGAGACCTAGTTTAACAGTTTTCCTCTTTGCTTTGGAAAAGTCTGAGTCTCCTCTGATCTCCCGATAGCCTGATCCCGGGCACCTCGGCCTCCGACACCGCGCCTTGAATTATTCATGGCTATCGACGGCCGCAGAAATTAACGTTCCCTCAGCAAGAGCTCCACTGCAGCGCCGTGATAGTAATGATCAAAGATCAAGTGAGATTGCCGGTGACGCCCTCAGCGACCAGGCTGCCCCGCC
>VZZY01001899.1:0-47998 GCA_013400335.1 Eurystomus gularis | reverse complement strand
GGGTGGGGACAACTGGTACGGGGTGGGAGTAACTGGTACGGGGTGGGGGTAACTGGTACGGGGTGGGGGTAACTGGTACGGGGTGGGGACAACTGGTATGGGGTGGGGGTGACTGGTATGTAGTGGAAATGATAACTGGTACAAGGTGCAGGATAACTGCTATGCGTTGAGGGTAATAACTGGTACAAGGTGAGGATAACTGGTATGAGGTGCACGGTCCCTTCCAACCCCTAGCAGTCTGTGATTCTGTGATAACTGCTATGAGGTGGGTATAACTGGTTTGAGGTGGGGATAACTGGTATGAGGTGGGGATAACTGATACAAGGTGAGGGTAACGTAATAACTGGTATGAGGTGGAAATAACTGGTACAAGCTGCGGGATGGCTGGTACGAGGCCGGGGATAGCTGGTACAAAATGGAGAATAACTGGTATGAGGTGGGGGACAGTTGGTACCAGGTGGAGGACAGCTGGTACTAGATGAGGGACAGCTGGTACGAGGTGCAGGATGGCTGGTGCCAGCTGGGAGATAGCTGGTACAAAGTGGGGAATATCTGGCCGCCACCGTGGCCTTTTTCTCAGCAAGCTTCTGTGGCGATAACAGGCTCCTCCACCTTGCCTCACCACATTGTGCTGTGGCCCCCGGGGAGCCTCCACATTTCCCAGTGGAGATGAAGCCCTCCAGTCCAGCACAATGGTGATTTAAACACACTGGGTCTCCAAAGTACAGTGGGGGGAGCTGTTGCCACCCTCAGCCCTGGGTTGTGCCCTGAGGAGCAGGGAGGAAGCAAGGGAAGGGCCATTGTGGCCAAGGCCTGCAGGTCCTGTAGCAGGGAGGAGGCCACGCTTGCCCAGCACCAGCTGCCCTGGCAGTGACAGCCGTGGCTTCGGGTGCTGAGAGAGTTTTATACAGCATTTGCAATGTCTTATTTTGCTGTACGTTGAACAAAGTCCCAAAGTTTACTGGGAGAGGGCAGCTGAGGAGTCAACCTGCCCTGACATAACAGCTTGATGCCGTCGTCTGAGCATTTCTGGCAGTTCTTCTCCCATTTAATGCAATTGCTGCATGTTAACTGATGGGCTGACAGCCCCGTGGGAAGCTGGGTGAACCTGCCAAACGCTCTGAAACGAACACGGGGATCTAAGCTCCCCCTGTTTACATACAGGAAAGGAGAACCTGCAACATAATATTGGTGAGTGGCAAACCAAATTTCAAGTCCTATCTAAAAATGTCTTTGCGAATTCTCAGCTCCAGTCATTACAATATATATACACAATATATATTTACTGTAGAAATAGACTGTGCAAAGCTTGAGGAAAGGAAATGTGAGGAGGACAGCATGTTTTCACAAGGCCTCAAAACACCCCAGCATTGTTGTCCATCACAGTCAGCATCCCCATTGCAGTGGGAAGAAGTTTAACTCGTCTGAACCCTCCAGATTGAGTATTAGTTTAAGCCATATGAATCAAAAATTTTTGTGGTAGTGAAAAATCTCTGATGTGCTTAAATTCTTCCAAATTTAGATTCAGGGTTGAGTCATCATTATTTCCTGTCAAATGGTTTTGTGAAGTCACCCAAAATAATGAGATGTCACTTGCCTAGATACATTAATAATTAGAAGGATTTATTGTAGCAGGCATCATGGGAAAGTGTAACTTTCCCATTAGATGCCCTTAATTAGAAAAGAATGTGTCAGATTTCAGATCAACATAGGGGAACTACAACTATCCATTAAAAGGAAAAGGACAAATAACGCAAGTGACAGCCCTTGCAGAAGTACAGAGATTTAAATACTTTATAAATTAAGGGGATTGAAGGTGCTCATTTTCATCACTAAAGCTCTATGACCTGCCTTCATCGTCAGAAGGATGCAATCTCCAACTGAATTAAACAGCATAAAGAGCAAATGTTGTATATAATTTTGCAATAGAATATTTGTGTAATCAGCAATTATTCCTTATATCTTTCAGCAATGTCTCCTTGGGGCGGGCCAAACTGCTCTGGAAAGTGTTCAATTATGCTAATAAGAAGATTTTATAGTGACAATGGTATCTCTTGAACCACAAGAACTGTAGCTAGTACATTTGTTCAGCTGGTGGCAAGATGTGGGATAGAGAAGTGATCTGTCTGGCCTTTAGATAAAAATTGGAGGGCTATTAGGTAATTATAATGTGTGGGAGGCATTACTGTAAATCTAAGCAAAATGAGCTACCCAACTACTTGGGCATGCCTAAGGGGTTAATTTAAACACCCAGCATTTGTGTCTTCCTTTTGGCTCTGGATAATTCCTCACAGATCCAGGTCAAGGGTTTTGCTGGGTGGTACACAGAAGCTAGAAAGTAAGTCTTCCAAAGCTTACACTTACTTAGACCCATGAGTGGAACCAGTTTACACTCATGTTTCTGCCCACTGCTTGGTTAACATGCAGGCATGTGTTTTATTCATACACTCTTAAAATCATGCCATGAATGACCCCAAAGCAAGAGTAATTTAAGGAAAAGGAACATGTGTCTGCAGTTTATTTCAGCTTGCAAAGGGATGATATTCCAAGATGGGGAGACCGAAATTTGCAGCATAAGCAACCTACTCCCTCTGGGACGTCGGTTCTATTAATCCCATGACGGTTACACCAGAAAGTTTCTACAAGCTAATGCTTTTTCTGCAGCCTCTATGAAGTCAGTCAGTAACATTGGACCAGTGCCTAACTGACAGGTGGCCACATTACCAAGTTATCAGCTCATTTGCTGCTCTTGATAAGTGTTTCATTAGGGCTGGTTTTGCTAGGAAAGCTGAATTTGTTGCTTATGGGGAAAGGAAATCCTTTAAGGAGGAGGCTGAGCCCCACAAACAGGGCCTTGTTAGATAAGCTTTTCAGTTTGAGTCACTGTTTTGTACAGCATTTTGCTTGAAAAATATGTTTCTGTTTTTTATGACTGTTTATCCAAAGCATAATTATGAGCACCACATTTGGATTTAGGAAAGGGTAGATCTAGTTTACCAGAGGGCCTTGTTGAGATAGGCCCTCAAAACTTGTGCAGTTCAATGGGATCGAAAAATGTGCACATATTTGACTCAGAAATTAATTAAAACATAAAGTGTAGGTAGAACTTCAGAGGCGCGTCATAAATGTCCTTTTGAAGTACCAGGTAGAAGCCCTTTTTAGCCCTTATTTTAGCCTTCTCTTTTCTAAATTGAACCTTTCATCACAATAAATCCTAAGAAGGCTAGGGAACACAGGGTGTGTTCCAAAAGGATACATAAAAATCACCTTGCTTCTGTAAGTCGTTAGCACCCAGCGTTTGTGCTTTTAATGAGCTGAAATGAGAAATCTTGTAAACTAATTTGAACAAACTACAGCATCTTACTCACAGCAAGATGCCTCAAACATCAATCAGCTCTTGAAAGTTTGTTTGTGAGACATTTCTCTAATAATCTTTCATCCTAAAAATGACACTTGAAAACTCTGCAATAGATCTTGACAAGATTCACACGTGAATGCCCAAGAGATAAGTGGTACATTGTTTTACTGTGGAAGGTGGCATAAGTATTCCACTTCTGAAGCTGGGTCTACACAAAGCTTACCTGCTCATTAAAACATAATGAAACCGGACTATTTTACATACTGTTTTGTAAATGAGATTTCCTCAAACACACCTTTATTTTCAAACCTTCGCTGAAAAATCTCTGGAGATAAGCAAAGTTCGGTATGATAAAGAAAACATTTTGTTCAGCTTGAAGAGCTAGGATGCCTGCCTTGGAAGAGTGTAATCTAGGATTGCTACTTGCCGCACGATCAGTGGAGTTGACTGTTCTCTTGTAGTAGTATATTTTTAAATTAAAATCTGCCTGAAGGTACAGATGAGTTCTCAGCGCACTGCTCTGTGCATAAGGACACAAATCAAACCCTCACTTTCCTCAGAAAGCTACTTTGAAGGTTAGCTGTCCACTTGGACAGCACCTTTGACTTCAGGAAGGCTGCTGTGCTGCAGGTGCTTGCAGGCCTGGAGTGCTCTCAAGCACTTCAGAGCAAGAGACTTCCACTGTACCAAACAGTAGCTGTTTCAGCTCTTTAAAATGTGGGGTAAGTTAAGCTAGAGAAAGAGACAAAGAAACAGATTGAAACCAGATGACCACACACTTTTTTTCTTTTTTTCTTTTTTTTTTCCCCCACAAATAAGGATCTTCACTTATTTGAATAGAATAATTTTAAGGCGTTTGCATTTTAAGAATCTCTGTCACATGAATTCAGGTTGAGGAACCAACACACCCGTTTGACTTTGCATGTGTCAAAATACATGGCCAACTTAATTTTCACAGTAAAGGCAATATATTGAATACATTATACAATTAAAAAGGGGCCCAAACCAAATAGATGATCTAGTGATGCCTGCAAAGGTCAGAAAGTCAGTCCTTCAGACAGCTTAAGGTACCAAAATATGCAGATAGATGTTTCAGGAGATTATGAAATATGCCTGATGCCCCTTGAAACCAAATCAAGTATGCTGAGTCAGTCTTGCCTATTTTGGGCGGTATACCCTGCACAACAATAATGAATAAATATATATGTCATTACTTATGCCATGTATACTTATGATGGGCAAAATAATTGCTCAGACACCAAGCACCTTCCTGTTTACTGGGCTTTCAGGAGCTTGTTTAATATTAACAGTGGTAAGAATGATAGTAAACAACGTCAACAAAACAGGGCTCATGCAGGGTCACCTCAAGCATCTGGACATAAGCCAGGAGGTGCTTACATGGCATCATTATGGAAAATCCCAGACCTTTACCAGGAAGTCAGCATCCTGAGAAGTCTCCTTGAAGTGCGTGTACAGTAATGCACACAGCATGGGGAATAAATATGAGGAAGCAGAGATCTGTGTACAGCTGAAGGGCTATGATGTTGGGATCACAGAGACAAGGTGGGATTGCTCATGGGACTGAAGTGCTGCAATGGAGGGATGCAGGCTTGGAACAAAGGTGGTGGAGTTTCCCTTTATGTGAGAGAACTGCTGGAGTATACAGAGCTCTGTCTAGAGGCTGGATGGTGAGCCAGCTGAGAGCTTATGGGTATCAATTACTGAGCAGACCAATACGGGTGACATTGTAGTAGCTGTATGCTATAGGTGGCATGAGCAGGACGAACAAATGGACGAGGCCTTCTGCAGACAGAAGTAGCCTCATGTTCACAGGCTGTAGTTCTCATGGGGAACTTCAACCACCTTGATATCTGCTGGAGGAACAACATAGATGGTCATATGCAGTCCTGGAGGTTCCTGGAGAGCACTGAGGACAACTTCTTGACCCAAAGGATAGATGGGCCAATAAGGGCAGGTGCTCTGCTGGACCTCATAATTGCAAGCAAGGAAAGGCTAGCTGGGGATGTGAGGGTTGAAGGCAGCCTTGGCTGCAGTGACCATGAGATGGTGGAGTTTAGAATCCCGAGAAGAGGAAGCAGAGAAAATTCAAGAGCACAACTCTGATCTTGAGGAGAGCAGACTTTGGTCTTTTGGGGGATCTGTTGGTAGATTCCTATAGGATAAGGCCCTGGATGGAAGAGAGGCCCAAGAAAGTTGTTTGATATTCCAGGATCACCTCCTTCAAGCTCAAAAGCAGTCCATTGCAATGAGCAGGAAGTCAGGCAAAAATGCCAGGAGGGTCATGTGGATTAACAAGGAGTTCAGGCAAAACTCAAACATAAAAAGGAGAGACACTGCCTGAGCATGCAGAAATGCTATCAGGAAAGTCAAAACCCATCTGGAATTTAATCTAGAGAGGGACATTAAAGGTAACAAGAAAGGCTTCTCAAAGTAAATAAATAGCAAAAGGAAGGCTAGGGAAAATGTGTCTGCTGCTGAAAGGGGCAAGGGCCCTGGCGGCACATGACACGGAAGAGGCTGAGGTACTGAATGCCATCTTCACCTCAGACTTTACTAGTAAGACTCACCTTCAGAAATCTGAGGGTCTGAGAGTCTTGAGACTCTTTCCAAAAGAATTTTAGTTTGTGTTTTCACAATGAGGAAGAGGTATGGAAACTGGTGTCAGAGGAAGACTTGTGTAGCCATGTTGATATAGGAGTGCTTGAGCTACTCAGACTGTAGGCCAGATGAAGTGGTTAGGTGCAGACAGGGGCTGGTCTGAATCCTGTGAGAAGTGAGTTTAAACATCTGCCTCAATCCTGTAGAGCAGGAATGAGCTTCCCAAAATATTGTGGGACAAAAGAGGGGCACATGAAAAGGATTTTGCAAGGAGCTCGTCTTCCTTTTCACTGATTTGTGAAGTCAATAGCTCTCTTCTCCTCAATGTGCTGGCCAAAAATGGTCTTTATTTAGAGGTGGGGGAAGTTGATGGAAACACTTAACATGTGCCCAGGCTCTTTTAATCTGCCTGACTATAAACATCCATGGATATTAGCAAAGTTTGTGTATATTTTTCCAATTACCATGGAAGTGAACATTGCTGCAGTGTAAGCATTTTCATCCATTTGTCTTTTGAGTAAAACCAAGAAAAATAACCAATACCAGAACAATGAAAACATTGCAAAATCAGTAAGTGTTCATTATAGCTCATGCAGATGTCCACTTTGACCTATTGCAATGCCCTGAGTAAAGTTCTCAGTATTTGGGGAGGCCTCATTTACCTGATTTCATTACCATTTTAATCAAATGAGATTTCAGTTGTGTATTTTTTAAAAATTATTTTATTTATTATTTTGTGTGTGTGTCTGCAATATGAATGTGATTGGAAGGATTGTAGCTTTTGGGTGTATCCAGTAAATGTGGTCTGAATTGTCTTTATATACGAAACAGGCCAAATATGATTACAAGTATAGACAAAATCACCAAAGCATTTTCTATTCCATGTGACCGACCGAATTGGCTATCACTGTGCTTGATGACTGAAGCCTCTGCTTTGCATCCTACATTTTTTCAAAGCATAATGCAGTTTCTATTTCCCTGTTGTTATGATTGTATGAGACAATCCCTAGCTTTAGAAAAAGCGGCAGCAAGTCAGGGCATTAAAATTAAAGGGGAAAAAAATCTACACAAACCACTTAAGCACACTCATTATTATGGCCCTTGCTACCTCAGGCCACTGGAGAACTTATAATTTAGTCAGCATTATGCAGTTTGAAGTGTTTTATGTTCTGCATGGGAGCAGGCTGCAATTCAAATATCAGTGGCCATGAAAAATATGCACATACGTTTAGTATGAAATCTCCAAGGGCATAACAGAAGAGACAGGCACATGTAGCTGCAGTGTGATGGAGAATTTCTGTGAATTAATCATTTGGACATAGTTTATCACCATTTTATATTTTGCCAGAGACGCTTCCTCGCCATTTGTTGGGAAAACTTATTATACATGCACATCTTAGAAAGATAATAAGGCCAAAGCCTTTGATGCTTAAAGGCAACAGGCTTTGTTAGATTCTGTTATGACACAGACAACTTCTCCACTGACAGAGCCATTCAGATAACAAGAGTAATTGCTTATTTTATCGAGTTTAGGGAATTGTGCTCCATTCTCCCTTCTTGCCTATTACATCAGCTATTATGACCCATCTTCTACCATAATTTAGGGGTAGTGGAGTATGTGTATTTTGAAAGCTTTTCTTGAAAGAATAGAGTCCTGTATTTACATATTTCCTTCATTATCCCAAAGTGCAAATACTTTAATGTATTCCTTCCAAAGCAGCAGGCCGGCATGTGTGTGCTTGTGTGCATCCGTTTATGTGCCTCGGTGTTTGTGTGTAGTTTACTGTCTGAAGAGGGTAGGGAAATAAGGAGGGTTCATTTAGTTGTTGCTTTATACCCTCTTCTGACTGGAGACGATACCATGGTAATCGGTATTAGCAAAACTACAAACAGAGCAATCATTTCTGACACTTTAAAAGAACTTTATTGACATTTCCAAACATGTGGGGAATTTTGAAGTAGAACTTTTCTGTCTGTAAGTCTTGGTATGATCAAAGGTCTGATAGCAGCTCCAGATTACTGAAAATGAGCTTATGGACCAGATTCCAGCTCTTTTTGGAGAAAAAAAAAAAAAAAAAAAAGCCTTAAGTTTGATTCAGCCTAATCCTCACAAAACTATCAGAACTATCATTGCAAGAAGAAAAAAAAAGCTTTCAGATTTTATACAACATCCAAAGATTTTAAAAGGTATAAAACCAAAATTTAAGTGTAGGATTCAGTTCCTAAAATGCTGCTGCTCTGTACGTTTTTATTACTTAGAACAACCAGTTTTTCCCGCTTCTAAAGTAGTAGTTTGGAAGTATGACCACTATAGCAAAATCATAAAATGGTCAGAGTCTGACTTCTGAAACAATAAAAAACAATACTGGCATTAATGGAAGGACAACATTCAAATGGACGTTGGGAGCTGAATGGAAACCATAGCGAATTATCTCTCTTTCACCATTTAAAACTATAAGCATTTTCTAAAGGCATAACCAAATATGGAGGCCAGTTCTGAATGAATCCTATCAGCTATTTTATGAAAAAGAAGTTTGTTATTTTTTTCCCCCCAAACAAAGCCAGTTCACTTTCTCACTCCAGAAGCACTAGTGAAGAGGCTGTGATTCATAAGCAAGAGCTTTGTGTTCACTAAGATCTGGTTTCTTGGTTCACGTGAATGCCCTGGTAGAGTATCTGAACTCACTCACCTACCATCACAGCTATCAGCTGGGTAGACTGGATGCCAGCTTCATTTCCCTGGTGCTTGTTCTGCTTTTGTCTCCATGAAAAGGTCTTGTGAATACATCCACCTTTGTGTTTGTCATATTCAAACGTGCAGCCAGATTCTTAGTTCTGCAAGGACCTTTTCATCATCTTTTGAAGTCACTCCATGAGACTGGTAACAAGTGAGAGCTTGCCAGCTACGGAATGGGTATTAACAATGAATTTTCCACAGCAGACATTCAAGCGTTTGTCTTGTGGCTGGCTGAGAGGATACAAATGTGTTCTGCATCTCAGTGGAGCAGCTGGCAAGATAAGTCTGGATTCATTTGCTCAGCTCTAATTAGCTCCATAAAGAGGCAATTGGCCTAGGCAGAGGGCTATGCAGGAGTGATGAAAGTACACTTTTTTCCAGGACACTCTCTTGCATAGCACTGGCTTGTACAGCTAGACCAACTCATTTGGGCCAGCTTATTTATGACTAAATTATGCTTCATCGTGCTTGCTGCTTTGTCATTTCCAACTACAAGGTCAAGAGTGACTTAACATTTCTGTAGACTTGATATCCTTGACAAAACTAAGAGTTATCCACCATGTATTCAAGCAGTTTCATGAAACTGAGGGAAAGAGGATAGCCATTCAGTATTTCCTTTCACAGATACTCCATCCCTATTTTTCTTTATAGAGAAGTTACTTTGGTTTGTTTCCTACAATAGCAGCTGCTGCTCTCCAAACCTTCTTGACCATTTTGGCTGCAAGGCTGTTGGGTCAGGAATGTGTTGAGTTTCACAGGTAGGTTTGCACTGTCTCCAAAGGGCTGTGCTACTGCTACCCTCAAGTCAGTTTACGTACAGACAGTGAGCCTGCAAATGAGCCCACAGCCCGGCTGCAGTGCACCTGGGACATCAGTTGTCCAGGGGCTTAGCACCCATTATGTGCCCACACACACACAGTGCTGTGCGCATGCAATGACTCCGACATGCTGGTCATGCCAGGGTCACCATGCATGCAAGCAAACTGACACATTGTGGATTCATGGAGCTTCACATGCCCAGCATGACTCCTCTGCACCTGAACAGTAAATCCAAAGTGTGCCATCCATGCATGCTGTAGTCATTTGTGACTGAGTTCTGGGCATCTGGCAAGTAGTCTAAGCTACTGCCTCTGCTCTGACCTGTAGTCCAGGAAAAATGTCCAAATTCCCTTCTTCCCACGGGAACAGTGGAAACTGCTCCAAGTCGAACAAAACATTGTATCTGGCTAAGATCAGGCACATGGCAGCTCCATGGGAGATGAGCAGATCACGACACAGGAAAAGTTACCGAGAGCCGCTCTTCTAGAAAGATAGACATAGTTGTTGATAACACACTGTGCTCAGATCAGACTGTGTTTGACCCAGCTGCTTCTTGTCAACACTCCAAAGTATTCTCTGGCTACAGAACATTCTGCCTTACATTGCCAGCACCTATGCTTCATCAGGGGAGTCTGGTCATTCAAGTCCTACACAGA
Organism: Eurystomus gularis; assembly: GCA_013400335.1. Classification (NCBI taxonomy): domain Eukaryota; kingdom Metazoa; phylum Chordata; class Aves; order Coraciiformes; family Coraciidae; genus Eurystomus; species Eurystomus gularis. The sequence continues at coordinate 37,809 of VZZY01001899.1, read as the reverse complement.
AATGGCATTAATATCTTTTCAGATTTGCTAAGAGTTGGTCATGGCTTCTGTGTCTGGATGTCGTTTTGCAACAGAGCTACTTCAGGATTATCTGAAAGGTTGGTGATGCTTCATTTGCAGCTACTGTTGAGTTGCCTAAAGTTACTTGGAGCACACGCTTCACTGTTTAACCTTCTCCTTCCCACTTCCCACTCAAGTCTGCCTCCCCTCCTTTTATGTTGCTTTCGATACATACTGCTGCCTGTTCGTGTTTATTGCTGGTAGTGAGAGTGAACGAACAGCAATAAATGAGTATTGATTCAAGTAGCGAGCAGTGTGGGACTTGGCAGGGCCAACCTTTCCCAGGCTTCACAGGGAAAGGACAGAGAGAACTAGACAGAATTTTTGATGGAGAGTCCATTTTGATGGAGAAGTTCTGATGACAGTTTTGATGGAGGGCGTTTCCCTCCGCAGTGCTGAGCCGTGTTTCAGGGCACTCACAGCCTGTAGTCTTTCCCTTACTTTTGATGCAGATTTTTCTTTTTAAAAGCAAGAGCTGTGAGAGTATTTTGAACAGGAGTCTCTGAGAGTTTATTAATTTTTCCATAATGCCACAGCTTTCCAGTCTGTGTCACTGTAGCCTCCCTGTCGGGAATGCGTCCTTGCTCTTTCAGGTCATTTGGCTGGTCTTTGCTGCCCAGATTCTTCCTGCTAATTTGTTCTCAGTTGGTTCAGGCTGGGCTCTAAACAATTTCATGTGCCTTCTAGTTATGATTTTGGCATTGTATGTTGCTGTCCCTGCTCTCCAAAGTAATGAACTTTATAGATTCTCTGAAATATAGAAAATCCAGGTCACTTCTGTAACCGGAGCATAAAGACTGTAGCCTAACAGAGCACAAGGCCTAATAGAGCAGAAAGCCTGTGGCCTAACTCTGCTGCTTAATCGAGGTTATATATATTAGTAATAGAAACTGCAAAGGTAGCAGAAGTTGCAAGTAGGGACAGGCAAGATCAAAATGGCTCCAGCAAAAGTTATTTTAGTCAGGTAGGGGTTTTTTTTATTTATTGCTTGGGACAAAGTATGAACGCAAGCTAAAATTGCAACAGCAAATAACCCCAGAGCATGGCGAGTTATACTTAGCTAGCATTAAGGTAATGTCATGTAGAAGCAGAATATTTGTGGTTAGCTAAAGTGACAAAAATACAGCTGCACTGATATTAATCCTGTATTAATCTTGTAAAGAGATGGGATTTTGAGAAATAGAGGTCTTTGGAAGGGATCTACCTTCTTCCCCTGCATAGACCAGTTTTCTCTTTTTAGGCATTAACTGAACTTGTTATTCTGATTTTGTTATTGATAACCCAGCTAAGTAGAGAGCTAAGCTTTACTGCTCACTTATCTGTGAGTTTTATGAGTTTATTTGAAATTCTTGTAACAGCCCTTAAATTCTACTGATCATTAGAGGTCCCAGTTTGGGAGTTTTACTGATGTTTTAATAACTGGTCAGTAATTCAGGATGTGTTTCTAAAGATGCAGCTGCTGACTAAACACTTTTCAGTTACAATATGAAAATCTGAATGGATATAATGCGATTTCATAAAACGTGGTCCTAACTCAGGAAAGGATGAAATGTATGCTTCAAGTTATGTGAATACATAGATAAGCAGTTGAATCCTTTAAGATCTATTGTATATAGTTTAAAAACGTACCTTGTCTTGAAAGAGAGCATTGCAGGTGATATCATTCCATTCTGCAGAGGGCAGTAGTATAATAACATGTATCTACTGCATAAATATAAACAATATTAGTATTACTCATTATACAGTCACTTTCACTTGAAAAAAGGTGATAAGTCATGTAGTAAGTAGCTGTTATTCAGTCTGGCTACAAAATCTGGTTTTGCTGAAATATAAACAGGAAAATGCTAATATTTAAAGTAATTTGCTGTAGAAATAGGCTAAATTGAATCTGTGAGAAGACAGACAGCCTGTGCAATTTATGCAGTGCTGTTATATGTTATACAAATTAGATTGGAACTGTAAGGTATTTGCAAGTACTAACTTCTCTTTTGTTGGTATAGAAGAGGTGTAATAAACTGACCTTGAGAAGGGGCCTTATATGTTTGAAACAGAATAGCGACTCTCATGTGTTTACTTTCTACAAAGGGGTCATCTCTTAGCATTTATTTTAGTTCTTCATTTCCCTGGGAAGTTCTTAGGTGAGAAATGTTGATAGTGAAATGGAGACAGCGTGGGTAGGTCTAGAAACCCTTGAACTTACATTGTTGGACATCAACCTTTCTAACCAAATAACTACCGAGTGATATTTGCACTCAGTGGACTTTTTTCCAATAGTAAAAGGGGAGGATTCATTATCTTCAAGCTGTTCATATCTTTGGCTAGTGTCCTATTTCCCTTTTCCAGTTTCCACTCATGCCACTGTGCCTTTGGATCTTTTTTTCCTCCGGACAAACACACTCTGCAGTGTTTAAAAACTGTCTGCACGACAGTTTTTTTAAAAACTGGCGACCGTTTGCCTCAGATCTTTTATTTTTTTTTATTACTGGATTCATGGTTATTGTGTCACTGGATTACAAAAACACTCTGGTGATGAATACTAGGGTGTTCATGACTGTCCCCTCCAGGGAGATACAGCGCTAAAATGTGATTTCCTTTTAACTAAGCAAATGTTGCAAGTGTCAGTTGTGTCTTCAAAGGGAAATTACAAAACAAATTTGGGACTTCTCATGCCTACACTATCACTTTAACAATTGTAGCACAGGTATCCAACATGGATGTTCGAATTGTAACTCAGATATTAACCCTCATGGGATTAAAGTATTGCAGAGGGCAATGCTATTTAATTTGGAGTATGTGCCTTAGATTGTATCCTCTATAGTTTTAAGTGAGGTAACTGGTGAGAGATGTTGCACAGCTAGCTGTTTCACATGGCTTCCCCTGCAGCCTCAGCTGCTGTGGGATGAAACAGCACTCAAGGTGAGGGGATTTTCAAGATGATTCATGCTTTAGCAGGATGAGGATGTATTTTAGATAGCTGTACAATAAGAAAAATCTACAGGATTTCAAGGTGTTGGTGCTATTACTGCCACTTTCTGACCAACTAGAGATACTGATATTTGCTCGAGTAGTGGCTTTCTGGTCGTAATCTAATTGATTTCTGAGTTAGTTTATCGGTTGTTCAAGTGTCATTAGCATCCTTCCTTGATTTTCACTCACAGCACTATCTAGCACAGTGAATGCATACTCTGGCTGGTTTCTGGTTTGCCTTGTTTCTGTTAAATGATAGGCAAATTCTGGTCAGTACAGTGCTGTGAATCTACCACTTATTTTTAATTAGGTTTCTTTAAAAATGGAGGAAAGGAGAAACTGGGTTATTCCAGGTAGCTTGAAGAAACATTTTAAAAACAGCAGATATCACAGGAGAAGCAGGGATACTCTGGTAAAAATGAGCATATACGGGCAGTTATTGGAACTGCTATATTCCTTTTTTTGATGTGGGTTTGGGAACTTGCACTTCTAATCACTTGCTTCTCTACAAGGCAAGGGAGGGCATTTCCCTGTTGCCTGCATAAGCCACAGCGACAGAAGAGGATAGTGAATGGCTCTACCTTAGTATTGGCAAAAAGATAGGGCTTCTTTCTGATGGAGCTATTCCTCGTTTATCATATGAGAAGGAGAGGGGAGATACTGAGGATTAACAATCAAATATTTCTGCAAACTGACTGAGTCTTCTGGAGGGACCATCCACTTAGAGTGAGTAAGGAAATAATTTGTTCCTTAACCTCAGTGTGACTACAAGATGATTGATCAAGTTGTCACTGGTGTTGATCTTGCAAATGAAACACTTACTTGAAAACAGGAGGAAGTACCTTCACATTCACATGGCTAGTGACCCATGATATGATCATTGATGGTTTTTCCCAGTGCTGGTCAGCCTGAGCTAGATTTGTTACACATTTAATATATACACCAAAAAGGAATTTGAAAACTGGGTCTTGATACCAGCGGATATTAGAAATAAAAAGAAAGTGGAACCAGCCCTTTGGTGTTACTTTGCCTTGTTTATATCACAATATCCTAAGCAGGTATATGAAACAGTATAAAGTAATTGCAAGAAGATACAATGAAATATGAACATCTTCAAGCTTTCTAGCTAAAACATACAAATATCACACAGACTGTGTCTTTCATTTTGTGTTGTAGAGCGTTCAGTTGTTGGCAAACAAGAAATCAGAAGAACCTGCAAGGAAAGTAAGAAGAGTATAGACGAGTATCATTAAAGAACAAGCTACAGTAGTTTTAGAGTGGATGGCTTGCTTGGACGCTCAGATTGCACAGTAGTCAAGATTTTCTTGTTCATGGTAGATTGGTGTTCTGTTTGTGCTTGGAGGTGCTGATGTATGCTCTTTATAAACCATATTATTTTCCAGGGTGTTTGGCTGGGGGAAGTCTGATACATCCTGGGTGCTAACCACACGCCAGACACTGGCAGCTGGATGCAGTGTAAATCTCTTGCAGCCATCTCACTGCTGGAGTTTTTATGTGAGAGTGAAGCAGAGCATGTAAGCCAGAAAATTTCCATTGACTTCAGTGGATACTGGCTTATGCACTGAGAGGTTTGTTGTAATAAACACTGTCAATAAGAGAGAAGACAACAGAGAAAAACCTGGGAATTAAAGTTTTACCACAACTTCCCTGACTTCAGATGTATAAAAGGCCTATGCAGTGCTGACCTCTCCCTGCATATGATAGATCCAGGCTTGATGTAAAAGCCTTGGCTGAGAAGCCACAGGTCCAGCCTGCACCCACTCTGTAGCTAGAAAGAGATGTGTTTTTCTCAGAGCTGTCAAGCTATTGCTGTTCATAAGCAGTAAATTTATACAAATTAATTTTAAGAGATGGAAAAAAGTTGAGTTTGCTCACAGGTAATACATTTGGACTTTGACAATGTGAAAAATTTACGAGCAAGTGAAAAGAAAGAGAGAGAGAGAGCGCCATATTTTCTCCTTATATTTAATGAAGCACTATGAATTTCTGGCTCTTTGGGAAAGGTGTATTACTAAGAGTCATTAATGGAACCTAGGCTTAAAATACACTCAGCTGAATTGCTGACTGAAGAAATGTCTATGTAAAACTTAATGTTTTCCTTTTTGTGAATATTTTAGAATATTTTAAAAAAATTTTGAAGAAAAAAAATATCAATGTTACACTTTTTACCATTTGCTGTAAAAAGGATTTTCCACTTGCTCATTTCCAGAAGGTCATCTCTGAGATGTACAAGCTAGCCCTTCATTTAGGTCTCCTCTTACATTCATATTTAACTTTCTTTCATTCTGTGGCCTTTATTAGCTGAGCTCAAGGAGCTTGTAGCACATTTTAAACAGCAACACTGGGAGGATGTAAATGCAGAATAATGTATCAGGACTCAAATTTGCATGGTCAAATGTCAAAAAAATTAGGCCTTCCCCAGAACCATGTCAAGAGAAATAACGTAAGTGGCCAGCTCAACAGCAGGCATGCCATTATCAGTTAGTTCAACCTGTCATCACTGACTGGGAGTGGAAGCAGTGGTCATTAGCTTTAACTCTGCCGGGGAAGGTTGCGCTTCTTTTTATTTTATTATATATATTTTACGCCATCTGACAGTATTTCACAGAGCACCACAATGTTATGGCTTCCTCCTTGACAGGGGAAGGAGGGGGAGGTGCAGGGGAGGGAGTAGAGAAGAACACTTGCAATCATCTGTTGTCAGCTGGAGGGGGCAGGAATTGCATTGCCTATCGGATAAATACTCATTTAGAGTAATCACTTTATTTCAGCCCTGTAATGACATTAACAAGCTTGGAATACAGGGAATTACATGAGTCAGAACAAATAATTGAATATTCCACTGCTGGGGAATGCAGCACAAGTCTGACTTAATGTCATGCCATCGCTGAAGCCAGCACTAGCATGCAATTAGATGATAAGCTTAAACAGCATATAATTGGCACTACTAGTAAGAAAAACATACTATTAATTGTTAAATTCTTACCTGCTTGTATCTTGCATGAAAGAAAAGTATCTTGCATGTCTTTTTAAACAAAAAGAACCAGAGGAAATATTTCAGTAAGTTTTTAAGAAAATGAGGGTCACTAGTAAAGAAGCGAAGAACTGGTATCCAGGATTTAGAAGGAATAACTTCAACGTGAGAAACTACAACACTTTTGTTTTCTGAGGGTTTTTTTTTTGAAAATATTTAATTGAGAGAAGGAGGAGAATTATTTAATATATCAAATGCTATCATAGTTCATATCCAAAGGGAAAGGTCTTCATTTGTCCTTTTTTCTTCAGTACATTTGGCCAGTTCACTGTTTTGTCTCCAGATATTGTTGTCCCACAAACTGTGATCTCACAGCTCTGAGCCTTTTTTTCGGTCACTCATTATTCTTGGGATGTGGTTAATAATGGAAAGGCTTTTTAAAGAAATATGCCAAAGTATCCAAAACTATTCTGGGCTCTGGCAAACAAGGACCTAGAGGAGTCTTAAAGAGATTGATCAAAACAACACCTCATAATCTATCTGATTTATGACCAACTCTATGTTTAATTTATGACCCACTTTTACAACATCCCAAATCAGTATAATTCAGTAAATTCCATCATTTTAAACATCAACTAAACTGACTTAATCCATCAAATTATACCCTCTATGGTAGAATTAAAAGGATTAAGTTGCACATATTTTATACATTGAATGATTTGGTAGCAGTTACCACAGGCAGCACAATTCCTCAAGTATGTGCCAGTTTAGGTAAAAACTGATGTTGGACAGATAAAATGTAAATGCAGAAGCAGCATTGCCTCCATCACCTCACTAGATTAGCTCTGAAAATCACAGTCTTCTCCAACACATAACACATTAAATTGGCAACACTTCAACTAAACACAGGATCACAGAATGTTAGGGATTTGAAGGGACTTCGAAAGATCATCTAGTCCAATATCCCCGCCGGAGCAGGATCACCTAGATCAGGTCACACAGGAACGCATCCAGGCGGGTTTTAAACGTCTCTGGAGAAGGAGACTCCACAACCTCCCTGGGCTGCCTGTTCCAGTGCTCTGTCACCCTCACCATGAAAAAGGTTTTTTCTCATATTTATGCAGAACCTCTTATGTTCCAGTTTGCACCTGTTGCCCTTTGTCCTATCATTGGATGTCACTAAGAAGAGCCTGGCTCCATCCACCTGACACTCACCTTTTACATATTTATAAACATTAATGAGGTCACCCCTCAGTCTCCTCTTCTCCAAGCTAAAGAGACCCAGCTCCCTCAGCCTTTCCTCATAAGGGAGATGTTCCACTCCCTTAATCATCTTTGTGGCTCTGTGCTGGACTCTTTCAAGCAGTTCCGTGTCCTTCTTGAACTAAGGGGCCCAGAACTGGGCACAATATTCCAGATGGGGTCTCACCAGGGCAGAGTAGATGGGGAGGAGATCCTCTCTTGACCTACTAACTATACCCCTTCTAATACACCCCAGGATGCCATTGGCCTTCTTGGCCACAAGGGAACTTTGCTGGCTCATGGTCATCCTGCTGTCCACCAGGACCCCCAGGTCCCTTTCCCCTGTGCTGCTCTCTAACAGGTCAGTCCCCAACCTATACTGGTGCAGGGGGTTGTTCTTGCCCAGATGCAAGACTCTACACTTGCCCTTGTTGTATTTCATTACATTTCTCCCTGCCCAACTCTCCAGCCTGTCCAGGTCTCGCTGAATGGCAACACAGCCCTCAGGTGTGTCAGCCACTCCTCCCAGCTTTGCGTTGTCAGCAAATTTACCAACAGTGCACTCTGTTCCCTCATCCAAGTTGTGGCGACACAGTGGAGACACAGCGGAGAACTTCTCATACCTATTATAAAAATGGAAAGGTTAGACCATCTTGAAACTAAAATTGTGTGCTGGATCTTTGGCCGTTGATTTCAGCAGTGTTGGAGCTTCCTTACAGCTGAAAGAATAATTGGTACTGCAATTGCTATTTGTTTTTCTCAGCAGTCTAGGATCAGGTCACTGCTGAAACTTCTGTTGAGACCTGAGCAAAGTACTTTGCTGTAGGAGCATGGCAGGCCTACAAAGGAAAGCTTCTTTTTCTAGAGGAGGTTTGTGGGGAAGCCCAGGGCCTGTGCAGCAGATCAAGCTGGCGGGTAGGTTTTTTTCTTTGAGAGGAGAGAGGAATCCAAGCTGACAGGGAATTGTGGCTTCTGATATGTGAAGCTTTGCATGGCTAGCTGAGTCTCAGAGATCTGAGACTTGTCATGTTAAACACTTATTTCTGTTTTCTTAACAGAAGAGAATGACCCCACCTCTTGCTTTCCTGAAGATAAGGCATTCTGGGTGATCATACTTCAGATTATTGCTGGCATTTGGAAAATGTGACCCATGTGTTTGACAAGTTGGCTTGAAGAAAAGCTGACTGTAAAGTAGCAAGCACAAGCTTTAGATTAGAAGGTCAGGTGAAATATCTACTGTAAAGGGATGCAGTTGATCCCCGGATGGAATCTGGGTATGCTGCTCCTGTAATGGTGTAGCTTTGAAATATATGAAGTTTTTTTAAAAGGATGTATTTGGTGCATTGCTACTAATTAGTAATGCAATTTTAATCACATTTACATGATGATTTTTACTCAACAGATGGCATAGTCTCAAGTACTTCCATTTATTCTATCAATAATACCTACAAACCTCATCTCTCTTAATTTTAATATGATACTGCAATTAGAGAATGCATTCACAATTGACCTATTTAGCAAAATTTAGCTTACTAAAACAATAACATTTAAAAACATTTCAATTACTATCAACAGTCTGAACATTTATACTAATTTCCTATAATTTTCTGTCTGTATATGTATCCATTCCAAGAAGGCAATATTTTTAGTATATTTGTATTATCCATGCATGTACCAGGATTTTATATTATTATGCCGGTTCAGCTGTTTCACCTTGGAACTGTACCTGCAGCCCTAAAGAGGCAACTAAAAATGTTAATTTATGCCACAGTAGGAATTTGCAAATATTAATTATGAAAAACACAAGAATATTAAGAAGTACCTACTGAAGAAAGGTAAATGAATACAGCACCAGTTTCCACGTCACATCCTAAGTCTTTGTCAGTCTCTGAGTGCGCTCGCTCCCCTCTGTGGGTCTGGCAGCCCGGGCTTGAGGTCAGTGCTGGTATGGCCTTGGATCCAACTGCTGTGAAAGAAGTTGTGTGAGAAAGAGCTGTGAGAAATCTTGCTGGGCTTTGTTCCTGTTTTGCTTGAGTGCTGTGTTTGAACTCAGACCCCTGCTCGTTGCAGCTGCCTGACCTTTTTTGCAGCTATGCCTGTGCCTGGCCCCATACCCCACTGAGCCAGACACAGACTTGTGGACTTAACTGCCTGGTTTGGCTGTGGACCTACCTCAGCATTACAATCTCATCTAGATCTGAATTCTTGCTTCTGATTGCTGACACTAGACATGCTTTGCTCTTCTTTTTTAGGTCCTGAAGGTCTGAGCCTTTGCTGATGAAACTTCTGCCTGCCTTGCTGCCTGGCTCCCTTCCCTTATGGAGCAGCCAGCCCTTGTTATTCCCTGGTTGCTTTGGAGCACCATGGAGCCTGGCCTTTGGGCTGTTCAGAACCTTTCCTCCACCTTGCAGTCTGTGCTTAGGGTTCTTACAGCATTCCTACATCCTTAACAAAGCAGATAATAACTTTCATAGCAATCTAAGTTTGGAAATTACTTCAAATAGGCCAGATTCTGTCTTTCCATTCTTAGATAACTAACCCATCTCATTTTCTTCAAAAGCTTTGGTGACTGAGATTCTGCAGCCTCTCAGGCAACTTCATCCAGCATGGAACAGTTCTTAAAATTTCACCTCAGAGCGTCTCAACCTGACATCTTCAACCTGAGCGTCTTCTGCAACCGTTGAAGCTGATTACATTTTGTTTTGTTCTCACTAAATATGAAAGAGCATTGATAATTCTATGTTTTACTACAGATCTTACAATACTTTTAGAGATTCTCCTCAGTACTTTTTTTCACAGCTGGACAAACGTAATTCCTTTCACCTGTCTTCATGGTCTATGTTACCTAAACCTGTCACCATTCTTCTTTTGAGCACTGCTCACATTTCTCTGCTTTCTGCCAAGGCTGACTGAATGCAGAGTGGAATGAACTTTATCACTTTGGCCATGTATATAATGGTCCTACCAGTATATGCTAAAAAAGATTTTCCTTTCACAGCAGCAACATCACAATTTTGTGTCTGTCAATTTATGGACCTTTATAACTCCTCACTGCTCCAGCTCTGCAGTTATTCTTTATATCATAACATGCACTTCACTTCTTCAGGCTGCAGTTCTTTGCGTTTGCTTATTGAATGTCTCCCTGACTTACTAGGTTCATTTTAATACCTCTTCTCTCCTGATCAGTGACATCTGCAAACTGGTTTGTTTGGTTTTTTTCTGTTCCATTCAAGTTTTAAATTAATGTGTTTAATAGTGTTTGGTCAAAGACAAATTCATGTCCTATGCCCGCTGAAATGTATGTCCAATCTGACACTGGTATTCCAAAGGTGCATGTTTTCTAACAAGTGAGTGGTCACCTTGTTGTAACTTAATCTCCATTACATTTGCTGGTTTACATACAAGACTTATCATGAGGGCAAATACCAAGTTTTAGAAAAAAGAGTATATCACGTTTGCTTCTTCTCTCTTTCCATTATGAAATTTACGCTACCAAAGAAGATAAGTAGCTTGATCTTATGTTACAAATTCTTGATTTGTTGACAAATTCTTTGTCTTGTATGTGCTTGAATGTGGATTGCTTAATGTGTAGTTATAGGGTCTTGAAATTGGGCTGTTTTGTAGTTCTCTCCATCTTCCTTTTCATTCCTTTTAGGCACTCTGTTTCACTTTTACGACTCTACCAATCTCTCCAACTTCTCAAAAGTGAGTGGTTTAGAGATCACACTGACTCCTAAATGGTGCAGGGAACTGATTCTTACCAGGTGATGAGAAACAAGGCATCAGGGATATTCTGAGGCAGGAGGGATAAAGTGCTGATTCCAAGCTGAGAAATCATTGCCAGACACATTCTTCTGGGAGGGGAAGCACAGCAGCCATGCTGAGACTGAGACAGCAGGGAAGGATAGGTGAGGAGGTCTCTCTGCAGAAGTCGGGAATGGTGCTAAATTTCTCAAACATGGCTTGATTACAGGCTATGTAGAATTGAATAAATGTAATTTTTTTTTCCAACTTTTTTTTTTTTTTTTTTTTTTTTTTTTAGTGGGTGTGTATTCTGTCTTTATTGTGTATGACTTGTATTTAAGTTTTGGGAATGACTGATGTTATTATGAAGAGGTTGACTATCCTCCCTTTAGGGGAAATGAAGAGAAGATTCCTGGAGAGGGAATTAATCTTTCCTTTCTCCTTTTGTTTCAATGTTTTTCAGAGGAGAAGCCACCTACATGTGCAGCTGTTGAATGTTCTCATTCCCTGCTATTTCTCCACCTCTCCCCTGCAGTAAGCAACTAGAGCAGCTTTGCTTCCTGCTTATCCTCTGATAATTCAGCATTCAGTGGACTAATAATATCGGTATTGAGGAAGCCTGGAACAGAAAATCTGCTTGCTGACAAAGCATAAATAAGCTTTAGCTTGGTACTTATAGACAGATGTGTATAGCAGCTGGATCTGAAAGAAGATTTGGAGTGCTCAGCACTTGTTTGAAGGCTGCATCTATATATGGTTTTCATGTCTGCATGAGCAACACTTTGGGTTGTCAAATACTGCACGGGGGAGAAAGGGGGATCTTATGGAAACATTTGGTGCTTAGCTGCGAGAAGGCACTGATCCCGGAGAACGTATCAGCACCAAGAATAGCTACATTTCGGTACAGGCTTGAATAGGACCCAAGGGGTCAAAACATCAGATTCTTGTTTTTACTCTGCAACTTGCAGAGTAGTGGAAAATGGGCATCAACACAGGACAAGAGGGGTTTAAAGTTTGTAAGTTAAACTTTCCTTTTATTTGGAGTGACCTGTTCCTTGAAGTTAGGTATGATTCATTATGAATCTTCTGTGGCTATTCAGCTGTTGCCTATTATAGATTACTATTTACAGAGAAGGAGCTTTTACTCTACAGATTTTGTTTATTGGCTAAGGTGTCTATACCCTCATGAATGCAAGTAGCTAGACTGATCATATGCCACAGGATAAGCAGAGAAATAAGAAAATTTTGTTTCATAGCTGAAGACAGGATGATTTTTTATAAAGTTGTGGAGTTTTTTACAAGAATGTCAACATTTTAAGTTGAAAAATACATTACCTTAGTGTGCTGTTACGGCTGGAAGTTCTATTCAAGACAGAGGGAAGCGACAGTAGACTCTTTTCCTTCTTTCTCCAGGATCAGAGTAAACCCACCATTCCTTTATAACTCCCCAGATGGTCTTAGCAGTTTAGTGTTTTGTTCATTAGCTAGCCTTGTCCACCACCACAGTGGAGGGATGGCAAAGTAACCATAGACCCAGCTGTCTTTGCAAGTTGCTGAAGTATCACTGCAGTGGAGACTTGTGGAGTGACTCTGCCTGTCTGTACCACGCACTAAGCTGGAGGCTGGGGGAATGTGCCATCATGCACCAATCTCTGTCTGGCATGAGGAGTGCTGTGCCAGCACCTTCCCTTGCAAGGAAGGAGCTTTATGGATCAATGTTGCTGTGAAATTATTAAGATTAGAGGAATAAAAGGAAAAGTTTGTTGCTTTTTTTAAAGAGGTTGAGGACAATGATTCTAAAAACTTCAGAGATCTTAAATGAAGAGATTTGAGTGATCCCTGAATGTAAACAAAACTGCCGCAGGACTCATTGGAAATGTCATACCTACTGTGTTGAATAATGATTCACTCAGTATTTGCCTTTCTTGCTGATAATCATAAAAAAACACTCCCAATAAAAAGTACTTTCCACCTGTGAAAGAGGAATAATACATCTGTACCCTTACAGTATGTCAGAAAAGAATCATGTTGACTTAAAACAAAGAAACAAAGTCTGGTTCCATGATACAAACACTATGCATATAATGAATATGGAGCTCTCTATGCTCACAGGAACTTTGGATGTGTTTGTGAAAAAGGGCTGGCATTTTCATGGAAATGGCATTTTTTTACATCAGTGTCAGACTAGCAAAGGGCTGATGAGACAAGAAATACTCCTGATGCATTTGCCCAGACAGATGTTTAAGAAGACGACATTTCAAAGACATCTGCATCTCTGTGGCATTCTGAGGTTGTGCTGGTTCAAGGCTGTTCTGCCTGCTGGTTCAAAGGAGGCTGACAAGGCAGGTAAGTACAACATTTGGCTTACCTGCTCTTCTATTTTTCCTCACCTGGTAGTTTATTTTAAACATTTCTCTGACCTTGAGAAGACTCAGGAGAAGGGATTTTAAATGTTGCAGTCCTCATTCTATCAGGTTGAGTGACCCAGTGCGTATTCCTGCAAATGTCTTTGATATGCCATTCTTTAAAAACCTGTATATAAATACCTTTCATGTCTGTACTTTAACATAGGTGCTGCTTCTTCCACTTTGCAAATTTATGAAAAAACATGAGCCAGATTTCTTCCTTTCTCTGTTCCTGTAAGCAGAAGAGTTTTATAAAACATAGAATACTAAAACTCCTGCTATTCATTTGTTACCTGCAGATTATGAAGAGAAGCAATATTTGTCATGTTCCTAATTTCATTAAAGATGTGTTCATCATCTTTTCTACTATAGATCTATGGAACATCAAAACTGCTCCTATGGGAGTCATGGTCTGTTTTGTATAAATTATCCCTGGCATTAGAAATTTCATTATGTGGCAGCATTAACTATCAGGTCTAGATTTGTTCAGGAATTAAACTAGGTGGCTCTACGTAGGAACTCCAACACATGTCCATGAAGTTCAGGGTAAAAGCTGTTCAGATATTGTGATTTTATTTAGCCTAAAATCCAGACCATTATTGAACTTGATTAAGATTCAGCAGACCATTAGTGTTGTTCAGTCTTACTGATTTCAGTGTATTTGTGTAATGATTTGTCCCCTTTGAGATTCCCATATGTTAACCTAGAAACCATGTTTACAGATTGTAATCCTTTGTGCTCTACAGACCTGAGTAATCAGATTACAATACGCCAACTTTAGAGAGACTTGCTGTTTAAAAATGAACAAATTTGAGGCAAGAATCTAGGACCAAATTCCTTGTCAATATTTTTCCATTCACTTCTTGAACTGTTGTTATAGACAAGACATTGCAAGGGTGGTCACAAGGTGAACAGATCTCAAGAAAAACTGTGCAGTCTAAAGAAGAGATATTTTATGTTAAGAAGAGATATTTTTCCATTTGTTTCCCACATATTCTGACATGGAAATGCTGTTTGAGGACATCTCTAACAGCTATAGGGTTGTTGGAGTTGTAGTTTGTGATGGACACATAGGCAAAGGTTCCCAAAGAATGGATCACAACGAACATCCAACACCTTTGAATGTTTAGTGACATCTTCTGAGTTCATAAAATCAGACGTTAATGCTGAGACAAGCGAGTTATCCATCTACTGCTCTTCTGGTTCCAAACAGAAGTAGGACATCCAGAGTTTTTAAACCTTGATAGAACTGCTGTTACACTACAGATAAATTTATATTAGTAAATACAATAGGGCCAGAGTCCTAGTCCTTTAAGATGTATACCATTCATTTCATATTGCTGAAAAAAACCCCCCAAACCTCCCCAAAATTTCTGTTAATTTTTGAGAGAACATGTACAAAAATGCTATTTATCACTGATAATTTGAAAGCACATTTTTTTGTTAAGGGTCCATAGGCAACTGAAACCCAGAGTAGGTGGTAATGAGATATATAATTAATTCTGAAGGCACAAAAAGCACATTTCTGTGTTTTTATGATACAAAGTATAGCCTCTTGGGGCTGCTGCCTTGTATGTAGCCCTCACAGTTGCTTTCACTGCAGGTACAGAGGCTGAGAAATATCAGCTTTCTTTGCTACAATTCAGTCTTTTTTATTAGAATATGAGACCTTTTCAGGCTGTTATGCTGAAGAAATTCAGGGACATTTACCCATGAGTAGCTTTAGAATGAAGTCCAGTTTTTCAGTAATTAGTTTCTCATAAACTCTATTAATTATTATATTTTACAACAGTTGTAGTTTTCTGAGTTAGCATTAAAATGATCCTTACATTGTCTTTTTACAGTTTTGTTCAGCTGATTAACTCTAACTAGTTTATCACTATGCCATTCATTTAAATTAACAACCTGCAAAGCAAGCAGATAAAATGCTTCATATGTCCCATTACTGGGCTAGTAATAGTTCCTCAATTAGGTGCAGCTACTTCAGTTTCCAATCTGTTCTTTAATGATCAACACAAGATATTAATTTAAAATATTATTAACTGACAAATGTATTTGAAGAGATACGTTTTAGCAGGTAGAAACAACATCAGTGGTGAGAAAAACATGCTGGTTTACTTACCAAGCACCTGCACTACAACTGCTGTCATATCTACGAAGCACTACAGCGTTGCAGATTTTCGAATCATGACCTCTAGTTGCAGGAGTGTATCGATCGATTGCCCATTGACTTTCACAGGCGATGAACTAGGAACATCTCTGAACAGTTCTTCCCATCACATGGATGCGGGGAGATTGCGAGTTGAGGGTGGGGACCATCCCTATCTTGCTATAAAGTTTATCTAGCATTTGATATGTTTGGGGAACTCCTGTGAAATAATGTCAATAATTAGTCTTTAACAGTTATTTAAGCAGCTGCTGTGTTACTAATCTGATAACAAAATTAGTCATAGGGAACATAGCTCAGAACAGGGAGACATTAAAAAGACAATTTGATGACATATAGCAAGCCCTGTTCTTAAGCATTAACATTTTTATGCACTGGAGAAAAATTAAATGGAACGTACTGAAAAAACTCTGACAGCCTTTCTGTCTCAGGAGCACTGCTATAGAGCTGCATTTTTTCCTTAATACCCTTCCAGTATATTCAATGCTGCATTAGCAAAATGGCAGCTTTGATTTCGAGAAATGCAAAATGTGAAAAGCATGACTCATTAGTAATTTTAACTTTTTAAAAGTGAAGCTACATTCTGGTTTTACCACTCTGTGGTAAAATGCTGCAAACATGGGAAATCAAATGTGTCAGTACTTCCAACATACATACTACTGAGGCTGAGTGCTTCTATGGAGATTGATTAAACATCATACTAATTCTGCACAATTGTCATGTTACACAGTTTTTGTAGGTGGGTAAGCCAAAGCATGGAGAATCTGCTTTGCCTGACATTACACAACTAAGTTGATACCCTTGAAAACACCTGGAAAAGAGTAAAGTAAGGAAAAAGTATGTGGAAGCATGAATTTTTAAAAAAAGATAAATTATTTTTCCTTGGCGACCGATAGCTGGAAACATGTTTTGTGGTTTATTGAAACTAAAACACATAATGAAATTTTGTAATAAGATGAAAGGAAAGAAACTTAAAACTCCTTTGAAAAGACAGGTATCGTTAGATCAAACTTGCTTTTGAACTTATCTCCCTGTTGCATCCTTGCAGATACATTTTTAAAGTACATTCTTTTAATCAAATATCCCATAATACTTTAACTATAAAATGTTTGGTAGCATTATTATTCACAATGAAAACAAAACTGTGGTTGTCAAAATAAATGAACAAAGTACACTCTGTGATGCAGTATCCTTGACTTTTTAAATCCTGTTTGTTTATTTACACACTAACAGCAAAAATTCATAATCCATTATGAGGTCACCCAGGTCCATGCAAATGAGTTTTAACTGTATGTTCTGATACTGTAAATATTTATTTAGCTGCCCAAGTTATTGGAACTAATCACTATAATTTTTCCTGTAAAGGGCAGATTTCTCTGTAAGAGCTTCCTGAAGGGGAAAAGACAGTAAGAGAAGAGTTACTTGTAGAAAGACTCTTTTTAATATTAATATGCCATATTATGTATATTTTGTATGGTTATATAATTGTACAATAATATGATTGCATACTATCATCCATATAAATCATGGTATAATATACCGTGACATAATGAGTCTTTTTTGCTGTGGTCAAACAGTGAATTGACAATTGCAAGCCAAGGTGCAGTCACCTTGAAGTTTTGGGGGAAATAAATGAAAACATATTTCAGTGAACTTCTACATGTTCTGCTGACTCACTTACTAGATGCTAAACAACCATTTTTGGTTTTTTTCAGAAAGTTGCTTCAAGTTCCATATATATGTTTGATGGACATACACCAATGTCAGATATTATTATTTTTTAATAATAAATAATGAGTTTTAAAAGTCATTCAGCTTTTGTCATGCTTTTTGTCCACATTTGTGTCTTAGCAAGTTGGGGTTCTATGGGAGATTTAGAAATATTGAGGCTTCTTTAACTTACGTTTGTCTCTGTAGTCATAAATGAATCCTTGAAGGAACTACAGTTTTCCTGTTAAAAGGAGGTGTCATATCTTCGTTTAAGAAAGACTTTCAACCAGTTCCAGTCTCTGTTTATTAAGTATCAAGTGAAGCTGCAAAAATGATTCAGACAACAGGATGAGAGGAAATGTTCTCAAGTTGTGCCAGGGGAGGTTTAGATTGGATATTAGGAAAAATTTCTTTACTGAAAGAGTGATTAAGCACTGGAGCAGGCTGCCCAGGGGAATGGTGGAGTCACCATCCCCGGAGGTGTTCAAGAAACATGTAGATGTGGCATTTCAGGACGTGGTCTAGTGGTCATGGTAGTGTTGGGCTGATGATTGGACTTGATGATTTTAGAGATCTTTTCCAACCTTAATGATTTTATGATTCTGACTGTTTAGTAACTGTGCTGAATAAAAAAAGGAGGAAAGCATGATAAAAGAAATGTAGTTGACCTGCTGTTCTATCAGAAAATTCAGGATTCTGAATCTACATCTTTGTAATAAAATGCAGGCATTAACAGCTGTCTGCTTCTTCAAAAGAGAACTGCAGATATTAACCAGATGGAGAGTACAGGGCATAAGAATTTACTGCTTCAAAATTAGTTCTACATGCAAATATTTTAATATAAGTATTTTTAAGATTAAGTTTATTTAAAGTTAATTTTAAGTTTAAGTTTATAAAAGGGCCTTCACTGCATCTGCTTAAAAATATTACATCTGCATGTACATATGGGGGATATCTGCATTCATACGCACTGGTGTGCTCTCATTCTGTAAAATAACAGCTGTAGATCTCTAAGTATTAAGATATTCTCTCTAGTGTTAAAAAGCCAAAGTGTGTGTGAACTCACATTTGCTCAGCAGCAGACACATAAACAATTAGGGAAACACTAGCATTTATGGATATGTTGCTTAACCTCTAAATATTGGACAATTGTTTGTGGTTAGTTTTTGGTCTCAATTTGTTGCTGATAATGGCAATTCCCTTCTTCCCCTTGGCCACTAAATTGTATTTTAAGAACCAAACAAACACCATATTTTCTGTAGTTACAACTTTAAAATGTCAAGTGTACTGTTCTTGACATTTTAAGTTCCATATTCAGTGTGCTTAATTTCATTGCTGACACACATTGGATTCAAGTGCCTGTCTTTAACAAAAAATACTTTAAAAAAAAACAACAAAACTGTGGTTTTTGAACCACAGAAAAGATCCTCTAATTGTTTTCAGAGGGAACTGGCTATATGTTATCTAGTCCCAAAAAAGCATGCAATCTATACTACCAGAAGTGATGTCCTGCCTCTTGATCCTGCAACCTGATACAAAGCAACACAACTCTATCTTATTTATATCAGTATAAGCTTGACACATAAACAAGAATGCAGTCCCCTTCTTCCCCTTTCTCTTCTGAGAGGACCAGAGGTCTGGAGAACACAATGGAGAGAAGTTTTCTGCTAAAATCTTCTGGAGAGGAGGGGAAATAAATGAGTATATAGGCATCAGTAGCATGCTGAGACATCATTCTTTTGCAGGAGTGAAGTCACCAGCTTACATGTTTCTTCTGCTCATTTTTGTGCCTTTCCTGGGAAAGACTTTAATTTTTTAACTTGTGAGACCATAGGATGATAGTTGCAGGGATGAAACTGTAGAAGATTCTTTTGCCATCTCAGTAATATTGTAATTTGTTAGCTTTGGTTTATTCCCTCAAGCTGGAGGTCTGACATTTGTGTTGATTCTGATCCAGTGTTGATCTTTGGGCACTTAATGGTCTACATGACCAGAGGTGAGTTTTACTAGCTACCCTTATAACTCCTTGTTTCTTTGCAGAGACAGCAATTTCCTTGAGAATGATCTTAGGCTCATATCTTGAACTTTTCCTCCCTCAAGTCGAGGTGCAGCAGCCACAGTTCCCTTTCTGAAGCTTCTGAAGTTAAATTCTTGGAAAGTTGTAGTACGCATAGACTTCAAATCCTTGTCTCCACCATTTCATTATTTAGCAATGTCTTAGGTCTGACATAAAGACGTTTGCTCCTCATGTGTGATGAGCTGTTAAACTAATTTCTAATGTAATTAATTCCATGAATTCTGTTTCCAAATTGCTGAGTGCAAGTTGCTTGTTTATGGGTAGGCTTTGTTACATGGACAATTTATATGAATAGTCTTTGAGAGTGAATGGCTGACCTGTTTGCTTCCGCTGCTCACTCTGCGCTGTTTCTTCCTCATGCTGAGCGAGTGGCCACCTCAGCTGCCCAGGACTGAGTTTGCTCCCTGACTGAAAGACTGAAGCTTTCAAAATGCAATCAGAAATGAATAATATATGATAAATGGTCATGTTCACACACGGATAGCCTGGTTTGCATGCAAATATTGGAATTCAGATTGTTCTCTGTGTTTTAGAATATCTCTAGGAATGGCCTGAGAACAGGCACTCTCATGGTGCACTATTTTAAGCATTCATGCCACATCACTGTTAAGTGCACTTTCTCACCACCAGACCTTTCATGGTCCTGCAAGTTTTAATGGGCTCTTTTTTGTTACCACTGGGGATCCATATCCTCCGTCTCTTAACCCAGTTAATAAGATTGCCTTCAGTTTTGTTTCATAGTAGGAGATGGTAGTATTGCTCCGTCGCTACTTGAATATACAGGGATGATGGCAGCACTCAAGATCAGGTGGCACCACAAACTTTTTGACTGGTGAGATCAAAGTGGTATGTTGTCTTGTCTCCTAGTAAAGAGCTCCTTTGCATAACCTCGGGGGAGAAATCTCGTTGATCAAATGGCAGTAATGAATTGAATTTACCTACACCTTAAAATAGATAAATGCATAAATACAAATATATATTTATATATATGCATAAATATATAAACAGATACATAAACGCCTATGAAATGTTGTTCTTTATTGTTGTTCCTTGTGTGTGTGTGAGTTTATCATGGTGGATACAAGTGTAGTTCTTTAGTCTCTGTGTAAACATCTAACTGCACTCTCATGAGTACAGTGTTTCTTCCCTGGATGTCCATCTCTGATGATCATTGTAATGGACTTCTGGGGTTATGAAGCTAGCAAGGCATGTCAGGGAAGGTACAGAGTGCCTTCCCCAAGGTTGCTGCAGTGTGAAGATGTTCCTTGGGATGATATAATTCCAGGTGTCTTTGTTATGGGCTAGTATTTCAGAGGTCTGAAGTGAACTTGAAGAAGCTGTCCTAGAAATGCTTCATCTACTGCAAGTTTGCAATTGTTTTGTCTTGGAATGACTTTGCCTGGCTCATTGCTGAGTCTTAAATCTGCAAGGGAAGCTTGTAGCAAGTTAAAGAATTTCTCAATCAGTTTGAACCTGAACACACGCTTCTGTATGTGTTCAGGTTAGGCCAGAAATCTAGCTTGAGAAAATGAGAGAAAAATGCACAGTGAGAATGCCATTTCCTTGCCTCTCAGTGAAAAAGCAACTGGTAGTGACACAGAAGAGAAAAGAGAACAGGAGATTTCAAAATTCTGACTCAGTAGTGAAGCCTTTGCCTTCATAAGCTGGGTATAATAATGTCTACGGGAGCTGCTTCATCTTTTATAAAGGTGACTTCACCCTCTCAGTGAAGGAAGTAACTATTCTCTGCATATTCCACATTTTTTGACATTGAGATGTTTTAAATTGAAAAGGGTAACTGAGTCTACCCAGAACATCTGCACGCCACATGGGATTCCTGTGGCCTTACCATCTCTCTTTACGAAGGAATCTACATGATGCTTTACATTATGCATATTTGTGTATGCATAGTGCCAAATAACACCTTTAATTATATCAGCATACAGAGGGATACAACAGCTATCAAACATCAAAAGTTTTTACCATCATGTGCATTCCTATCACAGGTATCTGTTGACTTCTTGCACTGCTTTTCCTTAGTACAATATATCTATATTCCATATGCAAATTCCACTGTGAGTGATTTGCCTGTTTTGTAAGCTAGACTGCACCTGTAACATGTGGGATTGAGTTAAAAATGACAAGCAGACAAGCACAAGGCACATTATCTTGACAAACTCAGCCTCCAAAAATTAGCCTGTGCCTGAATTATTAAAATAACAAGGAATATTTCACTCAGCTGTGGAGAAATGCTCCTAATTGTCCACTTTAGCCAACTTCTTTCAGACTTCACGATCGGTCAATTTACGGTAGCAGCTTGCAAATTCCTGAACTCCCATTAGAGAAAAGTGCAACAGCAGTCCAACACACCCTCATTTATTTTAATAACCTGCCAAGCAGACATGAAAATGTTAAAGTTGGAAGGCTATAACATGACAGGAACCTGACTTGTCACAGCCACATTATAATCTAGTTAAACTACTTTCTTTCTGCTTTTCATGTCTCTTCAGGTAAGTGGAAAACTAATTGTCAAATTACTAATTTTGTTGGCATTAATATCAATACTAAGGCTAGAGAAGCACGAACAGATAGGCCTGTGGTTTTTCTTCATATTATACTTGGATGCTGGAAAGCATTCTGAAAAATATACAAGGAAAAAATCAGAGCCCAGTTTTTCAATCAACACTGACCTATTTATTTTAAGAGACATTGAAGCTCTATAAAAAGTCTCGTTAAAGTCTCTGGGTTCTTTTATTATTATTTAATGCCTGGAAATCTTGTTTACTTCAATCTTGTTTCCTTTGTGCATAATAGTGTACCTGATGTAACAAGGCCAGTATTCACATCTAAAGTATTAATGGCAGAGTCTGATCTTGTAGGAGAATACAAGGAACTGCACTACTGAGAAAAAAATTTTCAACAGTGTCAGGGTCACACTATCTTTCAAAATCAACTGTAAGTAGGTCATGCTTCAGCTGCAGGCAGGGTCGAGAACATCACTGCAAAAAGTGCTTGGGATGGTTGAGGAGCATGTTGAGGGAGCTGGGGACAGCTTGGGTGATTGCAAGTAGGACCTAATTGTTATGAACATGGAGATATGAATCCAGCTACAGACATGCTGCTAGACCCTTATTCCTACAGGAGGTTACTTGCCCTACATGACATGAGGACTCCTGGGTGCTTGAGAAGGCAGGACTGATTCTATTACATATGTCTTCAATCCATTTTTCTGTTTGTTGTTTTTTGGGGAGAGTTGTTCGCGTGCTTGCTTGTTTGTTTTTCTTGCTCATTTGATGATAACCTTTCTGAGGAATAGGATTTGGCTTCATAACTGTTTGCACAGATTTTACTGACCATCATGGGACAGATAGCTTCCTATGAATAATAAGCCTTCCACTAAGAATAGTGAGGTAGAAGGAAGCACAGCCTTTCCCAGCAATACATGGAAGCTTTTCCCACCTACCAAGTACTCCCACCTACCAAGTACTTAGCTTTGCCTCTATTTCATCTGGAATGGGCCTCTTGTAATGGGTCCAAGATACAATGCCAAGTCTTATTACCTGTAGTTTTGCAGGGATCTGAGTGTTTAGATTGTAGAAACGTTGCTATTTCTTGTATGATTTGGGACAGAAGTTGTCTTCCATTGTCTTTTACCTACTCTTATTTTCTGCTGAAATGAAACATGCCCAGGGAGGTGGTGGAGTCACCATCCCTAGAGGTGTTAAAAAAATGGGTAGATGTGGTGCTTCAGGACATGGTTTAGGGGTTAGAGAGATGTTGGACAAAGGTTGGACTAGATCATCCTAGAGGTCTTTTCCAACCTAAATGATTCTATGTAGAAGCCCATTCCCACAGCCTCTTGGCACATCATTTCTGTCCCAGCTGGAACCAGAAAATGTAACAGGAGAAGACAAAACTCTTGGTGTTACTGACAAGGTTAATAAAAGTGTGACCGCCCTCAAGTGAGTCCTGATGGCTTGGTAAATATTTCTTCATGGAGAGTACGAACATAGCCAAACCCATAACAGCACTGAGTGGTGGTAGGGACTGAGAATTGAAACTCTGAAAGATTCTCTATGACTCTGTCTTCACTCCGCTCACCTCTTCTCACCACTCTCACCATACTTCATGCCAAATTGGTTGGCTAGGTTTGGGCTATGACACAAATGTTTGCAAAGTGGCATTATTGCAATGAGCAGGGAGAGGAGAAGAGAGAGAAGGGAAGTAGGTCTGCTGGATCACAAGCAGGGAAAGGCAAGCTAAGTGGTACAGTTAGCTTTTCCATTCCCAGAAGATAATAAGGATCACGTGCAAACTTGGGATGGTAAATGAGGCAGCTAAGGGTATAAGGGCAGTCAAGCAGCACTGAGACTGGGTCCTACAAATAACTGATTTTCTGGTGTTGCTGGCAGAGCAGAAGTTTCTGTAGTTCCCTGAGAACTGGGTCACCTGGGAACAGCTGTTACAGGGCTTCACTCAGAGTAAAATGGTAGCTACTTTATGAGATGTTAAACGAGCTTTTGAGAAAACTCACTGATTCCCAGAAAGACTGATGGTTTGGGTTGGATGAAATTTTTGCTAAACCATTTTCATGCCCAGTTAAAGCTTTCTGAATAATTAGAAATTAATAGAAATGCAATGATTTTATGTCAGCGACACTACCTTTATGTTCACGTGTGTATGTGTGACACACACTCTCCTGTACTGGTCCTTCCTGTCAGCAATCTACACAGTACTTATAAATGTACTTTTTACTTTTCCCATTGTCTGTTTTAAAAAATGTCTCCATTTTGGGAGACAAGAAGACAGCCGTGAATGTTTAACTTGCCATTAGCATCTATATTTTATGTTTGAAACATTTAAAAGCTTCTGTTTTAAATGAAGATAAACACATCCCGAAACAGCTGTGCAATGCATGACACAGAACAATTGAGTAAGCATCAAAGTGCTTAATAGATAAAACAGTGCTGGATGCGGCAAAATAAACAGGACTTAATCCCTTTATAACTTGAGTAAATAAATACAGCTTTAATTCAGATACAGTTTTGCCTTTAGGTTGCTCTGTTCTGTTAACACCTATCTGTCAGCAGTAATACCATGTAAATGAGCCACTCTGAGCCTTTCCCCTTGCATCTTGTTTAATCCTCTTCCATTCTTCTAATCATCCTACACACAGAGGCCAATATCTATTTTCATCTGGCAAGATAGGATCTCCCAAGGAATTAAAGACAGTTTCCACTTAGCTCCACAGTAGGCAAAGGCTGGGCTGTGATCTGGGGCTTTAGGGACTTCTCATAATGCGCTGGTGCTCGCTAGATCGAAGAATTGAGTTCTGGCTACTGGATTTTTAATCCTCCTGTGGCTGATGTTGGGAGCTCCAGTGATTTAAGATCTTTGATTACTCAGAGCTTGGCCCTTTGATTGAGTGAACTTCTGAGGACAGCGTGTGACTGATTTCAAGTTAGTGGTTTTAAGTAACTACTGGAAAAAATAGATAGGAAAAGCCCTGTGATTAAGATGCACTGTCTCTCTTTTTAATTGACTTTCTGAAGCTATCTCATGCTTTACTTTCTATACACAAAAGAAAAACTCTATAGATCAGTATTTATTCTAATAAAGAACTCAGGTGTCACAGTACTTGTCTCTACTTGTGTGCAGTGACATGTCTGTTAAAACTGTAGACACTAAAAGATATATTTTAAAAATATACTTCTCACAGGGCATGTCTCAGAAGTAGCAGCAAATATAGCCTTAATGCACAGGGCTAAGTTAAGCAGTTGTCATCATTTCAGTTTGCAATGTGCTTTCAGATACTATATATTTGCCAGCAAGGAACTGTTCATACATAAAGGCAGGTAGGGGTCATGGAAAGCTGTTTATGTTGGCAATTTGAAGTACTAGCTGTTTGTGAAACTTAACATAGGTATTTTGATACATCTAACCATATTCTTCCAGAAATGTTTAACAGCAGTCAGTCTGAAGCAGGTGCAACTTCTCTGCTGAGAAGTATTCCAATAACTTTTGCCTTTTGTGGAAATAAAACCAGCTTCTTTTTTGGTAAAATACTATTTCAGTGCAATTACCTTGTTTCAGTGTGGTCCTCAAAAAAAAAGAATGCAGACTTCAGCTATTTATTTATATCTGCCTGTTTAAAGCAATGATACCGGTCTTGTTTAAAAGGTGAGATAAAATACAGGTACAGTTTCAGTGAGAGCACCGCAGGAAACTGTTCAGTTGTGTCTCTTGTTTGAAGGTCCAGCATCTCTACCTTGGGCAAAAAAAAGTGAGGATAAGAAAATTGTCTTAGAAAAAAAGAGTGAATATGTGGGAGACAATCCATCTTGCCCATTCATCTTATGGGTGAGCTGCAGAGCTGTTAAGAGGAATTAGTGAACTATGGAGAGGTCCCAGATTTATTTTCACGTACTCAGTAAGATTTTAAATGTGAAAAGAGTGAAAGAGACCGTGTCTCTGACTTATTTATATCAACATCATTGAGCATTTAAGCAAGCCTGAAGTCTGAACATTTTCTTGGAGAAGAAAAGGGAAGAGCTGGGAAGGATGTTACCTTCCCACTGGAGGGCTTGGCCATGAGAACAGAGTGCACATAGGCTTCTCCAGATACTCTTTTTTTCCCAGTACTAGAACTCCACGGATGCACAGAGCAGAAGTGCAAGAGCAGTGTCTCCGAGTTTATTGTATAAAATCTTGTAAGCTAAAACTTGCCCTTATCAAAGCTTTATTTTTTTTTTTTTTAACACTAGGATTATGAACTATCACTTTGGAGTGACCTTGTGTATTTCTTTAATGATAAATCTAGGGCATCTGAAGTAGGACAGTGGGTGGGAATTGAACCCCTTTGCTAGCTGGGAGTTGAGATTTCCTTATGCTGCCTTACTTGCCATTTAATTGTCAGGTTCACAAAATGTTACAGAAGGATGCCACTTTTGCTCAGTCAGTCAGATATAGGGTATTAACTGTGTTTCAGGACAGCCACGTTCCTATTCACTGGGTATGTAAATTCATTCTATTTCTTAGGCCTCTCTGCAAAGACAATAGCATCAGGATCTTTGCCTTAGAGCAACACAGACATTTCAGCTGGGCACCATGAACACCTCGTTGCTTGAAAAGGTATAAATGACACTGCATCTCTTTACTGACCTTGTAGATAAAGACGTTATTGTATATACGTATGCAGGACATTTTGCATGTTTTGTCTACGTTTCAGTCTATAAACCACGTGTGCACATCCTCTCACTCTCATACATGTGTTTATATGAATGTGGTGGCTTCAGGAGCTATAACAATGATTATCATTTCTCCTTTAGTGAAGCCTTGCTTGTCTTCTCCAGTGAGAGTTTCTGGTGTATTCCCTTCACCCAGCTGTCTGTTCAGGATACACTGTCAGACTTTCCTCCATGATTCATTCCTTTGTTGTTTCTGCTTTGTGCAGTCTCTGTTAGCTTACTGTTTTGGGTGCCTGTCTCACAGTAGGTTTATGCCTTTCCCACAATTCTCTTTCACAAGCTAATGTTTGCAGTCCTCCTAGATTTCAGCTTTTGCACGGGAGCTGCACTGACTGGAGAATGAAAGTGTTTGATGCTGATACCCTTTTGTTCTGTGTGAACATCCTCTGTAATCTTCTTGAGCAGGCTTTAGGGAATACCCAACTTTGCTTTTGCACTTGAAACTGGGCTGCGTGAATATGCTAATAAACTGTACATACGAGTTTGGGAATCTCATTCCTATGGTGTAGACCGTTCTGCTGCATTTCAGATGGGCACATACTTGGTCATTTGGGCATGCTTTTACATGTGCACATGATGTGGCAAATCTGCATAACCAAATATTGAACAGTATATCACTCCCTGTATAATCATTCATTAATTTTATTAAAGGTGGGCTGGGACTGGAATGAGGATTAATTAGAAAAAGTAAAAAGCATAATTAGTAACATATTTTTCCTCTCATAGCTTTCTTTTTTTCTAGATTTTTTTTTTTCCTGGTGTCCTAATTATTTCCCATCTTTTAAAATTCACTTTAATTTCAATTTAACTCTCCCTGGGCATGCAAACTTGACAAGTGGTTTTTTTCCCAAAGATTGATTGACAGCAGTTTCGAAACTGTCACAGTGCTAATTAAAACCTTGAATATGTGTCTTTATGAAGCCTGAAACACTCTGCACTGCTGCAAAATCCTGGATCCTGTGTTTTGAATGAGGTTTTTTAACAACTAATATAGAATCATTATAACTTGCCTTTCCTCAGGCTTGATATCCAGCTCTCTCCTTCACACTATTTATCACTGAATTTAGAGCTTATGTTGACAACACGACAAAGAGAAGCCCTCCCAGGCAGTGATATCTGCTCTGTTTAGCCGATGTCATTTTACACTTTGCCTTTTCTGCTTGGCAGAGCTGGATAGACTTGACTTTTACCAAAGTGCAGCATGGTTTGACTCACAGTCTTGTGGATACCTGGGAATTTGTGTTAGGGATACAGTGGTCATATTTTACCATCTCTGGACTGACTCTATGGGAACTATGTTGTCAGGAGTCTTCTACCTTCTGCATACCTCCTATGCTCAATGCATCAGACTTGGGCCCAGCTCTCTAGCTTGCAAACTTTCTGGAGGCCAGAGCAGTCCTAGAACCTTAAGACAGGAGGCAAAGGAAAGCATCTGCTACTAAGCCACAATTGTAGAATAACAGTCATAGAATCATAGAATCATTGTGGTTGGAAAGGACCTCCAGGATCATCAAGTCCAGCCTTCACCCTAACATCTCACTAACTCCTAGACCATATCCTCAAGTGCTACATCTACAAAGGCCCAAGATGGCCTCCGACCACCACATCATCCACCAGACCTTCTCTGTTTGTAAACAGCAAGTCCAGCAAGGCACCTCCCCTGGTGGGCTCACTTACCAGTTGAGTCAGGAGGTTATCTTCCACACACTCCAGGAATCTCCTGGACCATTTCCTGTCTGCTGTGTTATACTTCCAGCAGATGTCTGGTAAGTTGGGGTCCCCCACAAGAACAAGGGCTTGTGATTTTGCAGCTTCTGCCAGTTGTCTATAGAACAATTCATCAACCTCTTCATCCTGGTTAAGTGGTCTATAACAGACTCCCAACAGGAAAGCTGCCTCGTTGGCCTTCCTCAACTTCCCCCATAAACATTCGACTGGTCCATCACACTTGTTAACTTCCATGCAATCAAAACACTCCCTAACATAGAGAGCCACCTCACTGCCCTTTCTATCTTGCCTAATCTGTTTGTAGAGCTCATAGCCATCCATTGCAGTACTCCACTCATGAAAGTCATCCCACTATGTTTCCGTAATGGCAACTACGTCATAGCAGTCGTGGTGCACAATGGCCTCCAGCTCCTCCTGTTTGCTACCCACGCTGCGTGCTTTAGTGTAAAGGCACTTGAGCCAGGCTAACAACTTCATTCCCAACAATGGCCTGCCACCCTTAGGCTCAACTCTCGTGGGCCAGTTGTACCCCCTTCAGACCTAGTTTAAAGCCCTTTTAAGAGCCCAGCCACCTCGTACGCAAGGATTCTTTTCCCCCTTTGAGACAGATGAAATCCGTCTGTCGTCCGCAGACCTTGTGCAGCGTAAAGCTCCCTATGTTTGAAAAACCCAAAATGCTGTTGGTGACACCAGCCTCTCAGCCACATGTTAATCAGGCGGGTCTTCCTTCCTCTTTCAGTATTCTTCCCTGCCACTGAAGGGACTGAAGAGAACACTGCCTGGGCTCCTGAGCCCTCAAGCGATTTCCCCAGGGCCTTGAAGTCTTTTTTGTTTTCAAGTTTTTCTCCATAACATCATCATTACCAACCTGGATAACCAATAGAGGATAATAGTCCGATGGCTGTACCAGACCAGAGTTCCCTAGTAATATCTCTGACCTTGGGCCCAGGGAGGCAGCAGACTTCCCTATGCTGTGGATCCAGATGGCATATGGGGCCCTCGGTTCCTCTCAGAAGGGAGTTGCCAACTACAATTATCCTCCTTTTTTTCTTGTAAGAGCTCATCCTAATGCATGTGGGAGACCATCTTACCTTGGGTGACTCCCCTGATGGACTTTCATCTCCATCATCATCTGTTTGTCCCTCAATTTCCAGAGCCCCACATCGGTTGTGCAAGGGCAGCTGGGAAGGGGAGGGAGGCCGGGAGGGGGTTTGCCTGCCTCCCCGAGCAGGCACCTGCTTCCATTCCCCCTCGTTTCTTAGGTTCTCTCCTTTTACCTGGTGGCAAGGGAGGAGGGGATCCTCTCCTAATGGAACCTCCACCTGCTGCCCTGTCCTCAAGGATGGCAGGGCCAGACTCCAACAGTCCAACAGCCAGTAGAAGTGATGAACTGTGCAAAGCTGCCTCCGGAGATGGCCTGCAGCCAGCGTGCTGCCAGTCCTGGTCAGAACATCCAGAGTAGGTCTTGCAGCTTCTCGTGGTCACAATAGCACTGTGGCACCTCTTTTGTAAGTACAGCTCATTTCATACAATAATACTTAGCATGATAGTATTGATTACATGAATAAACCAAATGAAACTGGCCTGACTGCTGCATGTTTTAAGATTCTGCTTAAACACGTTACATGGGGGCATTAGACTAAGGGATCCATACTATTAAGTTTTGAGGAGTGGATTTGTTTTTTTAAAAATGCATGTCTGACTATAGACAGGTGGTATGTTCAGATTTTCTGCAGTCTTACACATCACATAAAAATGGGTTCATTTTCTCGTTGACATAACCATTCTGAAAGACTGTTGTATTTAAAGAATCTTTAAAAAAATACAATCAAAAAAAGCAATGGAAACCAGAAAATATTACCCTTATTTAGTGTAAGTATTCTTGTACTAAACTGTGGGACAATTGAAAATTTAACATTGTCTTTTTTTGAGTTAAGTTGGTATTGCTATAGATTATAATTCTTGCAGAAAAAAAATCAAGCTTTAAACAGTGTGATGAAAAGTTCTTTCCTCTCTCAGACACTCAACTTCTCATTCCTTAGCTTTAGCAGTCTTGCAATTGTTAGTTCCCCAGTCATCATGCTGCTTAGGCCCTGATTTCCCTATTCTAAACATACAGCCAGATCATCAGGATCACCCACTGGAGAAGGTGCTGACTTTTCAGTGCCCAAGACCTTTCTGAACACGATGCGCTATCTGTCAGACTCAGCCACCTCATCTATGGACCTGAACAACCAGCGTAAATCTCTTGTTGTTAGTGCTTTTGCCCTCTGTCTGAACGGCTGTTTTCATCTTCTTCGTCTTCCTCTGCTCAGTCAAGGTCAGCAAGACCATCCAGAGGGAAGGACAGAAAAACAGCATAGTGACAAGAGTTAGCAGAGCTCGGTATGAATTGATTGGTGAGGGATGATTTCAAAAGATCTCGGTTGCTATAAAAACAGACATTAAAAAGCCCCGGCATCTCCTCCAGTAGATAAGGATGATCTGACTCTTGCCTTTCCATCCCCCACCCTGTTCACACTCTCCCTATGTATTCAGAATGTATGTATTTCTTAAGTCCCTGCCTGCATCACTCCTCTGTCACAGTAATTTTCATGGGAAAAATTGCTATCCTTCAATTTGTGAGCTGTTGGACTTTTTAGGAATACATCATAAGCATATCAGGGTATAGAGAAGAGCGGTGAAAATGCATTTAGCTATGGAGGGCAAAAAGCAGATTTCAATGATACATTTTCCCCTTCCCTATGCAAAAAACCTTTCTAGCAAAATTATTATGAGGAGCTAACACACTTATTCTTAAGTAACTGCTTTTACCACATATGCTCAGTCTTGGATAGAGTGGCTATTGCTTACATTTCTGATTTTAATATGAACAAGAAATTGTGTCTGGCGATAGTAACTGCCTGCTGTGGCAGTGATTGTGCCTAATTACAGACAGTAGGTATCCCTAGGCTCATCCTCAGTCAAAAGCTGCTCATTTGGGTCGCCTCTGCTCCTAGAAGTGGAGGGGATTATCAGATTTTGACTCCTGTTTACCTCAAAGGAACCTTTATCAGTCCCTGAGCACTTTGCATCTTTTCAGATAGAAATACTACAATTGTTTAAATACAAAAATATGAATTTTCTTTTGCCCACTTTTAAATTATTGGTAGTATTTGTAATAAAAGTGCCCTGATTAAGGAGTGTACAACATGTAATAAAAATACTCTTGCTTACAAATGCTTATAAGGTAATTTTATGACAAGCGCAATAGATTATAACCAGCTAAATACAGAGGGAGGGTGGTAGGACAGCATGATGATCTTGTTTTGCATGAAAAGCAATAATCTTAGTTGATCATACTCTGAGGCAGACTATAGTTCAGAAAAATGAATAAATGTTAAATAAGAAGATGGTCATTTATTTTTTCTGAGCAGGACTTTCTTATCAGCGTGCAGACACTGGATGCTCCCTTCTCCTCTTGATGGGTATCAGAGTGCAAAAGGTCTAGCTGATAAAATTCTTTAATGATCTAAAGGTAACTTTGGGAAGTAAAGGATATCAGATATTGGAGGCTGAATGAACTATTGCTCTCTGTATAGTAGCAGTGGCTTATCTTTCATACAGTGAAATAAAAATGAGCAAAGTTTGAAGCAGAATGACTATATATTTGGCTTTGTAAATCTGGATTTGAACAGCAGGTGGAATGGAGAGAGCAGAGCAATGGGAACCACTGTGGTTTTCATCTTTCTTCAATGAATTTCTTTCTGTTAATATTCTTGGAACAAAAAAAGAAAAAAAAAAAGAAAAATCCCGACATTGTTATTAATCATATTTATTATTGCAATGGTTAAGGGTCAGCCAAATATTGATCCCCATTTTGCTAAGCTCTGTACAAACATGGAATTGACAATCTAAATAGACAAGTTGCAAATAATGTAGAGTATGTGGAGTAAACTGGTCATAGCAGGACCCATCTTGTCCGTTCCACAATTAATTTTAGTAGGAGATGAATCATTCAAAAAAAGAAGCTTTTCATCCCCTCTCCACTCTGTTTTTTGAGTTAGAACGAAACCAATTCTCGGCAGTGATTTTACTTTTCAGCTAAGTCTTTTCTGACTAACTGCACTTTCTGAAGCTAACAGCATGTTTTTGCAGACAGTGTCTGCTTCTAGCAGTGATAACACTCGATGTTTAGAGTTACTACCAAGGGTTGGTGTGTGCAGACCAAGGTCACTGCTGACTCTTGTGTACCACATCAGGGGGTGCAGAAAGTGAAAGGCCACACCTGCGGGAAGGAGCGGCCAGGACAGGGGACCCTACACTGACCAACGAGGGATTCCATCCCATATACGTCATATTCAGTATAAAGCTGAGGGATCATGACGGTCTCAACCCATTTTTGCCTTTCCATTGGCCGTCCACTTGCCTTCGCTTCCTGTCTGCCTTCGGGACCCTTCTCTTCCCTTTGGCCTTCTTTCTTCTCGGCCCTGCCTTTGGTCCCGATTTGTGTGTTCCTGAACCCAGCTCCTGAACCTGGTTCCTGTCAGCTGCTGAGCCCACTCTGAGACTTTGCCAGTACCTGCCACAGCCTCAGTGGTGACGGTGATGTAATTGCCATCAGGAGGAGGTTGGGTTCAGTACTGCTTTTGTATATATTTGTATATATCCCATTTTATTATTATTATTTTCATTAAAGCTGTTTTAGTTTTCTTTTCCAATCCAGAAGCCTCTCTCTCCTTCCCTTCCTCTCCCATTTGGGAGGGGAGGGGGCCGGAAGTCTCTCTCCCATATCCTCTTTCTCTCCCTCTATTTGGGGTGGGAAAGAAGGGTTAATAGAGAGCATCCATTGTAGGTCTGGTGGATTGAACCTAAACCTCAACATATCAACATAAGCCAGTTTCTAATTTTTTAGATTAGTTCTTTTTTATCACTGACACTATTCTACCCTTTCAGAGCAGGGCATACTAGGCTACCTCTACAAAGTCTTCTCAGCTTCTAGTGTGGCCCCAAATTGCATGTGGTTGCAGGGCCTTGTACTCTTCAGTCTTTGTGGAAGTGCCACTGTTCCTGTATGTAGGCCACTTCTTTGGAACCCTCTGTCTAAGCAGCCATGCGTGACATAGAGCCCTGCACCACATCCTGCTGGAAGAAGAGGAAATCCTTAATATCCCAGTGGCTGTGAGACACCTTCCATTGCTTGCACTGATTTTTCTAGTACCGTTACTGCATTAATGCATTGGAACAGTTTGCCTGGACAGGTTGTGAAATACCCATCCTCAGAGAGCTTCAGAATGTGATTGGACAAGGCCCTAGGCAATCTGATCTAGCTTTGATGTTAAGCATGCCTTGAGCCATATGTTCTACTGGATGGCCTCCCATGGCCCCTTCATACCTAAATTACTCTGTGACGACCCAAATTACTCTGTCAGTATGTCAGTAAAATCTCTGGGCAAAAATTTTAATTTGTTCATGTTTTAAGTATTTAAGGAAGGATGGAAAAGATGAGGCCCGAGTTGTTCCAAGTAAGATGCAGATCTTCCAAAGCTGCATTTGAAGCAACTGTGTCTGCTCCAAAATGTTTGTCACTAATGTCAGAGGCTTTTTTGGTTTAGTTTACTTTTGTGGATTTACCTTTTCTTGTTCACAGAGTTTAAAACAGCTGGTGCACAATTCTTCATTAGAAGGATTTAAAGGATTTCCCAATGGACCTTAAATTAGTGTGATCTGTTTCACAGGACCCTTACTAGCCACTTTCAGAGTTTAAGGAAAAGATTTTTTTTGTTTTTTTAGAGTTCTAAACTTCTACTTACCATCAAGTAGTCTTTCGGAATGAAAAAAAATCATCTGGCAATGGATACATGTTTGTAAAAAAAAACCCCAACCTGTCTCAATTCTTTCCTCTCCTGAAATAAATCAGAAGAATTTTTGTGTTTTTAACTGAAATATCTGCAGGTTCATTCACAGTGCAGCAAAATTTGATAATTTAATCAAAACTCTTCTCAATATTGACCTGTTTGTGCCTTTCAAACCTGACTTGCTCGTAGTTATAAAATACCTGAGAATACATTTTATGAATAAAAGCTGTTAGCTGGTTTTTTTCAGTCCATAAGGAAATGTAGCCTGGACACACCATTACAGTTTTAGTAGTCTTATTCAAGCAAAAGGGAAGAAAAACTATGAATCATTAATCAGATAAATACAATGATGTGTATCTATATATACATGCAGGTATATAATATGTATTACATATGCATCCACAGGTGCATCCTGCCTTGTTTTTAGTGTGCCATGTTCAGTCTGTTGAAAAGTTATTTCTTTGAGGAGAGTACTTGATTTTCTCTCTGAGTATGTGATATTTAAGCAGTACAATGGATACAAATTCCACTGAAGCCAGTGAAACTGGCCAGATTCGGTGGTCTTTCATTCCATATTCTGGTGCTGTGCTGACAGCAACTTAAATGCCTGTTTCCTATTCAGTGCTGTTAATTGTTCATAGAATGGGTGCACAATAAATGCATCTTTTATTGAGTGGCCACTCCAAGCTGGAGCTGTGTGAAATACGAGCGATGCTGGAGTTTGGTGCATGCTTGATCAACTTGGGGTAACAGTTATGGCTCCTTCATCAGTTACATTGTCAGATAAATTGCTTCTGGTTCTAACATGTTTAAATACTGCTGCAACCATGTGTTCCCGTTCCTAGTGATTAGGCTGTTACCACTACTGTTCTCTGTCCTCTGTATTGGCTTCCTGTCAGCTTCCATGTTAATTTTTAAAATTTTATCATTAACTTTCAAAGCATGTGAGAGTGAAACCTTTCTCTTATTAAACCACAACATTTTCACATGAGCTGGGATTTTCAAAGGTGCACAAGGAACATGGGTATCCATCTCCATTGGCACTGCTGTGCGACTGGCTGCCCAAGCTCCTTAGGTGCCATTAAAAATGGCAGACCTTAGAATTTTCCTCAACAGGCTAAATATTAAATGTTTACCTCATTGTTAAAATACGTTTCTTCCACCCTTGGTTTCGTTAAGGTTGTGTGGATCTGCTGAGGGTATTTTTAAGTGAGTAGTACATCATCCTTTTGTTATCTACATTCATCCAATATATTTGATGATACATACAGATGTCTCTAGGTTGCTATTCTGTTATAAACACATCAGCATAGCTCCTTTACCCATTTGGTGCCTCACCCTAGAAACACCACTGTGAAGAGACCAACACAGCTAAGCAGAGAAGCTGTGGTGGAGCTCCACCACAAAAAGGCGGTATGCACAGATGGTGCAAGCAGGAACAGGATATGAAGAAGGAATTTGAGAAATACTGCCCAGGGATTCATGGAAGGTGTTAGAAGGCCAAACCTCAGCTGGAGTTGACACCTGTGCCAGATATCAAGGGCAATGAGAAGAACTTCTAGTGTGACATCAGTAAAAAAGGCTGAGCAAGGAATCCATGGGCCTGTTGCTGAATGGAATCTATGGTTTAGTAACAGCACACACAGATACAGCTAAAGCACCCTGTGCCTTGTTTTTGTTAGTCTTCAACAAGGTGTCCCTGGCCTCTGTGCTTAGTGAAAGGCTTCAAGAGCTGTCAGCAGTGGATATAGATTGAGGCAGGGGTAACTTAAGAAAATTTGACCCGTCTAAGTCCATGATTATATCCAAGGTTGTTGAGGGAGCTGGCAAGTACTCTTGTGAGGCTGCTTTCTATCTTCAGAAGGCTATCAACACTGTCTCCCACAACACCCTCATAGAGAATGTGATGAAATGTGGGCTGAATGAGCAGACAGTGAGGTGGACTGAAAATTGTGTCAATGGCCCAGTGGTGATCAGTGGCATGAAGTTGGAGGCCAGTAGCTAGTGGTGTACCCCAGGAGTCAACACTGGATCCAGTCCTGTTCAACATCTTCACTGATGATCTGGATGATGCAGCAGAGTGTACTTTCAGCAAATTTGCTGAGGACACAAAACTGGAAGGAGTGGCTGATACACAGAGTGTATCACTGGAAGGAGTGGCACAACAGAGGGTTGTGCTCTAATCCAGAGGGACCTTGACAGGCTAAAAAAATGTACTCACAAAGTTCAACAAGGGAAAGTGCAAAGTCCTGCACCTGGAAAGGTACAACCCATGCACCTGGATATGCTGGGGACTGACTAGCTGGAAAGCAGAAAAGGACCTGGAAGTCCTTTGAGTCCTATGTCCTATGAATCCTTTGAGTCCTATGAGCCAGCAATAGGCCCTTGTGGACAAGAAGGCTAATGGTGTCCTGGACTGCATGAGGAGTGTTGTCACCAGGTCAAGGGAGATGATCCTTCCCCTCTACCCACAACCATGTCTGGAGTACTGGTTCCAGTTCTGGGCTCCCCAGTAGAAGAGAGACACGGACACACAGAAGAGTCCAGCAAAGGGCCACTAGGATGATTAAGGGACTGAAGCATCTGTCATATAAGGAGAGGCTTAGAGAGCTGAGACTGTTTAGCCTGGAGAAGAGATCTTATCAATGCATATAAATACCTGATAGGAGGGGCAAAAAGGATGGCTCCAGTCTTTTTTCAGTGCTGCCCAGTGACAGGACCAGAGGCAATGGGCATAAACTGAAACACAGAAGGTTCCATCTGAAAGAAACAGTTTTTTACTTTGAGGGTGACTGAGCAGTGGCAGAGGTTGCCCAGAGAGGTTTTGGAGTGTCCCACCTTGAAGATATTCAGAAGCTGTCTGGACACGGTCCTTGGCAACCAACTCTATGTGGCTGTGTTTGAGCAAGGTGGTTGCACTAGATAACCTCTGGATGCCCCTTCCAACAGTGACCATTCTGTGATTCTGTGACTTCTGAAGAACGTCACTCGTCACTGGTCTCCACTTGGACATTGAGCTGTTTATCTTTGAGATAGGGTTTTTGACTGAACTCATTATTAGGCCCATCTGCAAATTCCGTAATTTATTGGTAGTTTTTTGCACCAAGAAAGCTGAAAAAGGTAGTATAGATCTTGTGTTTCTTTAAAATAATGTAACATACATGTAATATGTTTATGATAGTTCTCAGTAAAGTTTTCTGAAAATGCAGAAGAAGGGTAAGATAAAATTATTTTATTGAATAATGAGCTGAAGGATCAAACAGATGTGCAAGTAGCTACAAAAATGAGAGAATGGCAACTTCAGCAAATGCTGTCTCTCACTTCCTCTTAAGGTGTTAAGGTGTACATTATTTGGTGTCAGCACTGATTGGTCCAACAGCTGAAACAGTCTAAGGAAGGATCTTTTGGATTATCAAAGAGGGAAGCAATTGATACAGGAGGAATGTGCTCTTTTTCAGGATCTTCCCTGTTCCCTTTTAGCTTTTAACACAAAATCAGGCCGTAGATATAGGAGAGTTGGTGGCAGAAGAATTCTAGGAGCCAAGCCTCAATGAAGAGGGCAGCATGTGGGATACAATTTGCTTCAGAGGTTTATGAATATTGGTAAATGGCATTGTAGTGGGTCTGGCT
>VZZY01001895.1:0-17089 GCA_013400335.1 Eurystomus gularis | reverse complement strand
AGAAACTCTCGGACACCCCCCTCCCCAGGCCTTTGTTCTTTCTTAAGTATCCAGCCATTAGTATCCTAGTAACTTATGGGAAGAAATTCTATAGGTAAAAAGGAACAAACAGAAGGCAAATCTAACCCCCAACAAGACATTATGTTTTTACACAAGAAAGTAAATAAATAAAGGTTGTTTTTCCAAGCCACCTCCACTATTATGATTAGAGCTTAGGTTACCATCATTCCAAATAGAATCTATCCATAGATAGATTGCCATCACTATAAAATAAAAAATTAACAAGGTTAGTATTGGCTGAATTACATAGGTGTGCATGTTTATTATTAGGATATTCCAGAAAATTATCCAGACTCTGTCACATACTTTTCTCAATTTAATTTTCTGCCCTAGAAATAGTGTCAATTCATGTTTCTGTTTGATTTTAAAATTCACTGACCAATTTTCTCTCATTTTGCTTTCAATCTCATACTGTCTTTTCTAGCAATGAGTCTATCATGATGAGGTTATAATCTTTGTGTCCTTCCACCTTCCCAGGTATTTTATTTCTTTCATGTTCTTTAAGAACAAAAAAGTAATTATCTTCTTTTTGAGGAATTTTTTTAAACAATAACGTAAGAAAGATTTCATGCAAGAAGGATTTCTTATATCCAGTATACATTTCTATACATTCAGGCACACTCGGATTTGAAAGAACATGTGAAATATCAATAATTAAGGTTTTATAACAGGGAAGACTTCTGAAGTTGTTTATATCGCTTCGGTATCTCTGTTGTCTAGTGAAACCAAACAGATTTTTTACCAGACAAAGATGAAATTTTAAGCCAGATTCGAACTTGGTGACTTAAATATTTTAAAGTATAAAGATTAGCATGTACTTTTTCCATTGTTAAAAAAAAAAAAAATCCTGACCAAGAAAATGAGTGACGGAAATCTGAAAAAGGGGAGATAGTTTAAAGGACATGCAGAAAATTTTCAGAATTCTGGTGGTAAGGCCTCTTCATCTGTAAAAGATCTAGTACAGCATACTCTGTATCATACACACAATCACCCATGAACAGCTACTTCGGAAAATAATCTCAAATAACCTTAAATATACACCAGCCTACAGAAACTGCATTTGACCCAAGTAATAAAACTGTCAGACTTCTCTTACAATCTCTTTATCTTCCAGCCTCTAGTAACTTTTGCCAGTTTAAGCATGCTAAGTATCTCGATTAGTGTCGTATTACTGGCATGCTAAGACTGCCATCTTTCCTGTGGACCAGCCTCATTGGCTCTTTGTGTTTTCCAGCCTCATTTTGTTTACTTCTAGTCTCCAGTTTTACACATGGAGTAGGAACTCTGAAGGGCAAAGACCTAAGGGACCTTTTTTTCTGCTTTTAAACAATGCCTCGTATAAGTGGATTCTCCAGTTTGCTGCTAGAGATTTTACAGTCACTTAGGTGCTACAATAAATAGTGCTGTAACACTGCAGATTAATGACTGCTTTTGTGCAGCTCAGTGTGAATGGGAATAACAGTATCATGACAGCAGACATTACCCCAAGTAGTGAAGGCATATCTTACACACAGAGTAACAAATTCAATAAACTGTTTCAATAAACAAAGATAAATGCTTTGAAAGATGGCAAGTTTCTTTATTTTGGTATTTACTGTGTCAAATACACTAGTATATGGCCCGAGAATCCAGCCATCTACTGAGAACACAGTACAGAAAACAGAAACTTTGTCATCAGTACTGGTTTTAGAAGCAACAAGAGACAAAATGTACTGTTAGACATGATGAAAGACTGGACAGAGTTTGGTGGTGTGTTTAGACTCAGTCTGAGGGCTCAGACCCAGAAGTTCTACACTGCAGATGGGTGTCAATAATGCTGGAATCTACTAGACTTAGGTTACAGTGTGCACAACAGTATCATGAACTTTGCTACTGGCACAGCCTGCTACTACTAACAGGTTTTCAGTATTTCTCCCAAAGTATTTTAAAATCACATTAATTACAAAGGAAAAAAAAAAACCAAAACCAAGAAGAAAATTTAACAACTAGCTACAGCATCTTATGAATTAATGAAGTTTAGTTTCCCAAGGATTTGTGTTGTTGCTGATTGAGTTTTTAATTGCATTACACTAAGACTGTAGAGGAAAACCTCTGTTTTTTTAACTATCAAGGGAACCAATATAGGAAAGAAAAGCCATCAAGGACTAAAGAACTCAACTAGAAAAGAAACTCTGACTGAGCATCAGATACTCTGACATCTAAT
Organism: Eurystomus gularis; assembly: GCA_013400335.1. Taxonomy (NCBI): domain Eukaryota; kingdom Metazoa; phylum Chordata; class Aves; order Coraciiformes; family Coraciidae; genus Eurystomus; species Eurystomus gularis. Next base: position 14,826 of record VZZY01001895.1, on the reverse strand, counting down.
AAAGCATTCCCTCAAACAATTACAGCACTCATAGTAGATCTTTTTTACCTGGATCTTTGGACATCTAATACAAAACGACATATGGTATTTTGCTAAGTGGGTCAACTACTGGTGTTTCTCTCTTGTACTCCAGTTGTTTTTAACCACATTTGTTGGAACTTAATACATCTGAGATTTAGCCAAATTGAGCCAAAAACCTAAAAATATAGATATATCTGTATAAGGGGGAAAACAGATGAAAATATGCAAACAAACACAGAGTGATAGGGAACACTGTAAATCCAAACACACAAAAGTTAGGCAAAAATAATACCGAGGTTAGCTGCTTACCTTAATTTCATCATTCATGCCTCCATGTGATGACGACAGAATGGTAATTAAGCATGAGATCCCTGCAAGCCCCTGCCACATTGAATATGCTGAATAGATTGCCTGTCACTGAATAAGAATCTATTTAACAGTTTTTATTGGCCTCAAAATGTACTGTGTTATTTTTGCATACAGTATGCTTTTTTTGCTTACAACCTAGGGATATTGTGATACTGCAACTGTATCTTTGTTCTTTACAAAAATTAAGATGTGATGGTATGCCCATAACTACTGTGAACTAGATAGAAGTGTATTATTATCACAATCTTATAGATGGGGAACTGAGATGCAGATTAAAGCCAGAAATAGCCAGAGACTGAAACCACCGAATAATGAAATGCCAGAAAATAGGTATTCACCAAACATTATGAGAGCATCCGGACTTCACCAAGGTATCCCAAATATAATAGGTTGATACACTGGAACACAGAGGGGCCTGTAAAACGTCTGGATATGTCCTTTGCCCAGCATCATACAAGAACCCTCTGGCAGAGGGTTCTTCAGTTCTCTGGCAGAGAGTTCAGCTGCCTTAGCATAACAGTGTACTTTCTTCTACAGTCTCCAATTCATCCATTATGTGTTTTCCAACTTGTACTACAGACAACAGTTTCATTGCAACCCCAATGTGTCCTCAGTACACAATCCATTCTGTTCAAGGGAGAGGACATAAAGTAATAGATATTGCAATAGAAAATTAAAATTCATTGTGTAATGTAGAGAAAATAACCAGGCAACTAATAATACTTTTCCTCAACAGCGCATTTGATCTGAATAAGCACTTGGAATCTTTATGTTAAATACCTTTTTTTCCCATACAGTTTTCTAAAGATTTGTAAAACTATAAAATTTTCAAAATCCTCAAATACTGTCAATGGGTCTTGTACAAACATACAACATCCTGTTTCCCCTTCTTGAGACTAAGCTGAAAAAAAATCTCTGGATTCTGGAGGAATATGCTCCAGTGAGTACAAACTCATTTGCCCCTCTTTTCTTATTGTCTCTAGCTCATATGGTCCCCTGTTCCTTTGATCAGCTCCTGATTCTTATCTCCCAACATTTCCTGCCCTCTTCTCCACAGCCTTCGAACTGTTGCCTTCTTTGTAGCTCTAATCTTTCCCCTTCACTTTGATTTTATCCTCCTCCCATTTTTCCAGTGACCACCTTCTACTCTCCTCAGAGTATTTGTTTGCCTGCCTTCTTCCTTGACCTCCACTTTGAACCTCTTTACTCTTTCCCCCCCATTCCTAATAATTTCCTTCCTTTTGGCTTGCCAGGATCCAAAAAGCTGGATGTGCAGGGGGCATAGGAAAGATTTTCTTCTCTGACTTCCCCCACTGGGCAAATGGTTGGTTATTTTCCAGTTGCCATTAGCAACTGAGAGTCCCTGAAGACTTGTGCCACAAAATGTTCCCTCTTTAAAGACAATTTACATGAAGAGCTGTGAAGGGATACACAATACCCACTACAGACTGAATACTGGCAACCTCTCTTAAGTCTTGTCTGAATATATGCAAGCAGGTATTTTTAAAGTTTATAATTAATAATTCATCCATATGCGGATGAATTTGTACAAGAGCCACATTTACACCAGTATAACCCTGCCACTTCATGTCACTTCAAAGTAATGACAGCTACTCAATGAAATTATTTTAGTAATGGTTAAAATGGGCAAACCAACCTAATTTAGTTCTTGAAAACTGTTGAACTGCTTGAACAAAATGAACAAAAATCTTTCAAAAGGTTAAACTGAAATATACGTCTCTCATGGAGAAATTAATCCCAAAGCTTTGGACAAATTGTAGAGAAACTGAAAACAGCTATCTAATGAAGAGTTTTAAACAGTCATAGTTATGGACTGCACTATACTATTCACTTACAATTAGGAAAACCACTTGAAGTAAATATGTTATTGATAGCATTTATTACTGCATAGAAAACTTTTTTACTACAGATCTACCATATTTTTCTTAATCATCCCTAAGAAAACACTTTACTTTGATGTAATTTAAGGTTTAGAAAGTTACACTTGCAATTCAAGAATTTAATAGTGAAAAGCATTGTCTTGAAGGAAGCCACTAACAGTGCTTCACCTTTTCTAAAGCTCATTTGAAAACATTACTAAGCGTTGAATCTTTTAAAGGGAGTAACCACAGCTGAAAGCTATTAGCGTGCAATGCGACAGCAGCCTGCTTAGGAGATAAATGAGACTATCCTATTGATAAGGTCGCAATCGATCTGAGGCAGACTTTTTAAAATTAGTAAAATGTTGCAGCACTTTAGAAAGTGTCACCAACAGCCCTTCTTCATGAAAAATCCCCCAACTTGTCAGAAAACTGTAATTTATTATTGACAAAAAAAATTGCCTTATGTTGATAGAGTATCATCTGTACCTTATTTATTTTAAACCTATCCTTTCATTGAAACTGAGCTTACTTTTCTGAAGATAATATTCAGACATGTACTCTTAAGTTCCCTCTATACCTAGTCTTAAAAAGATGCTCTTCAGGAGTCATATAAACTGCTTGAAAATACAAGGGTAGTTGTAGGAGTGGTGAGGCACTGGAACTGGTTGCTCAGAGTTGTGGATGTCCCATCTCTGGGAGTGTTCAAGGCCAAGCTGGATGAGGCCTTGAGCAACCTGATCTAGTGGAAGGGGTCCCTGCCATGGCAGGGGGGTTGGAACTAGATGATCTTTAAGTTCCCTTTCAACCCAAACTATTCTGTGATTCTATGATACACTGAGATTCAAAATACACTGAAAATAATTATATTAAAAATAAAAAAATAGAAAGAAAAAAATAGCAGCCAACTTCAATTTCATCAGAATAAAAAACTATGTAGGAATACTTAGAATGGCCCAGACTTCCAATCACTTTCAGTCCTTCAGAACATAGCATAGGAAGGTGAAAACTGAAAAGGACCATGACCTCATGGAACGGAAAATAAAAAAGGTGGATGCTCATCCTCAGGGCGTTTCAAAGGCTGTTCCTAGACATTGCAAAGCACCCTCATCTTCTACTGTATTTCACTGTGCTCAGCCCCTGGCAGGATCTGAAATGTTGAGCTCAATATAGTAACGATGTTCATGTAGGCACTGTGAAAAAGTGGATCAGTTAAGAAAGGCATAAAGGAGTGAAACACTTCAGTCTCTTAATGCAAATTACACTAATTTTTTTTGGTAGACTTCAGAAAGAATTTTTCCCAAATACTATAGCTCTAGTTATGCTGGTGCTTTTCAAGTTTCCTTTAAAAGTATGTTTTTGAACACCAAAGAAGGATGAAAATGCCAATGATCAATGTCATACAAGGACACAGCTTCTGATTGAACTCAGGCAGTAACAGTGAATAAACTCCACTTCAACACATTAGTAGACATAAAAGCTGTGGTGCAAAGCATGTATTCTGTAATAATAAAGCATTAACTATTTACATGTGAAAGAGTAGAATAAATACTAAATAAAAAATTTATTTCCACTGTCCCAGCTGTATTTCAAAGAATCTCTTATTAATGTTGAAACTTTCCAATTCTGCTTCTAAGTTATTTAACAAACAACGTTAACTCACTGAATTACAGGTTCTTAACTGTTGCTAGTCTCAGCTGAGGAAAGTCCAAGAGCTGAGCCAATATAAAAACTGTTTATCAAAAAGAGGAAACAGGAAATAAAACTAAAATGGGACAAGTCTTCTGCTTGAAAGCTTATACTGGGATTACTGTTTTCCTTCCTGACACTTGACTGACAAGGATAGTGGTCAATGGCTTGATGTCCAGATGGAGATGGGTGACAAGTGATGTTCCTCAGGGGTCTGTACTGGAACCAGGGCGGTTTAATAGCTTCATCAATGATATAGACAGTGGCATTGAGTGCACCCTCAGCGAGTTCGTAGATGACGCCAAGCTGATTGGTGCAGCTGATATGCCTGAGGGACAGGATGCCATCCAGAGGGACCTGGACAAGCTTGAGACGTGGGCCCATGTGAACCTCATGAGGTTCAACAAGGACAACTGCAAGGTCCTGCACCTGGGTTGGGACAATCCTTGTTATACATACAGGCTGCGGGACGATGTGATAGAGAGCAGCCCTGTGGAAGAGGGCCTGGGGGCACAGGACATGAGCCAACAATGTACACTTTCAGCGCAGAATACCAATCACATCCTGAGCTATATCAAAAGAAGTGGGCCCAGCAGATTAAGAGATGTGACTCTGCCCCTCTACACTGCTCTGGTGAAACCTCACCTGGAGTACTGTGTCCAGCTCTGGAACCATCAACACAAGAAGGACATGGACCTGATGAAGCAAGTCCAGAAGAGGGCCACAAAAATTATCAGAGGGCTGCAGCACCTCTCCTACAAAGACAGACTGAGAGGAGACCTTAGAGTCACCTTCCAGTATCTGAAGGGGGCCTACAAGAAAGCTGAGGAGGGACATTTTTTGAGGGTAATGATATGGCAAGGGGTAATGGGTTCAAACTGGAAGAGGCTAGATTTAGATTAGACATCAGGAGGAAGTTCTTCACTATGGGTGTGGTGGAACACTGGACCAGGTTGCCCAAAGAGGTGGTGGAGGCCCCATCCCTGGAGACATCCAAGGCCAGGCTTGATGGGGCTCTGAGCAACTGATCTAGTTAGAGACATCCCTGCTGACTGCAGGGGGGTTGGACATTCCAACCCAATGCATTCTATTATTCTATGATTCATTCTATGATAAATAAAGAGTTCGAATTTTTAAAAAGGATAAACACAGCCATACAGCATGTGGTAGGGATACAGTTCATACTGTCAGATTTATATAGGCATATAGTTAGAGCATGTTTTATCTAGAAGAATTTCAGATGTTATTAAGTGAAAGCACTGAATGTACTGCTATATGTAGAAATGAACAATGTACTAAGACTGTAATCTTAAACCAATTTCCTGTTAATGTAAGGTAACAACAACTATAGGCAGATAAAACACAATTAAAAAGTTACAGAATGGTAAATTTAGTAACAATACTATTTACACAGCTCAGTGCATACTCTATATACTTTTTAAAGTACTTTCAAAAGAGTAAGCAGTGACATTATTTACTTTTCATTATAAATATAAAATATGTAATCAACAGAAAAGTATGATTAAAATATTAAAATAAACAACTGGACTATGTTAATATTACAGTATAGCATTGAATTCCTCATGTCACAACTTCTTAGAACTGCTATAGCTTGACTGCTAACAGGCTGAGGTTAGAATTAATCCTCCTCTACAGACATGTTATTTCCTTTTTATCTTCTTGTAAAGTATGTGATCCTAGTTATTCTTAGATGAAGGATTTATTGGACTATTGGTCTAGTCTGGTAAGCAAATCAAGTACTTTGAGCTCTGAAATTCTCACATTTCATTAGCATAGTAGCTTTTTGTTTGAGAGCAATAAAAATAAATTACAACTCAAGAACACTAAGAACACTTCACATGCCAGTATGTATTTTCCATGCCAGTCCTATGCAACTCATTCCAGTGATATTCTCGGTTGGATGTCTTCTCAAAGTCAAGAAGTAATGAAACTAGGTCTTACAAGGTGAAGTTAACAGTTTCGTAAAAACCAAACATTTCTAAAATTCAAACTCAATTCAAAAACTTTAAAGAAAATGTTTTCAAGGGAACTATATGTTCCCTTAAAGTTAAGCAAATATTCAAATGACTAATCAGGAATATATTGTCTTGCAACGCTCTGAAAGAAAAAAAACAATACTGAAATCAGCATTGCAGGCATTCTGCTTATCTTGCCTCTCAAATTATGGGAGCCTTGGGTGAAAGACCTTAATCGCAGTAAAATGTCAAGTGTGTAGTACCACAACAAGTAAAGGGTGTTTGCTTGATGGAGTACTTTGATTTCAAGCAACCATCAGAGCAACAGTAAATCCTGTGATTTACCAAGTAACCAATGGCAATAGTAAATCCTATAGTTTGAGGAAAAAACTCTGCATCTGTGTTACATCATATCAGTGCCTGTTTAATATAAATTGCATGTTTAATGCACAAACTTATGAGGGAAGTAGGACACTTGCCATCAAACTCAAATGTTTTTCTCTAATCCAACGGTAACAGAACTATGCTGGTTCCTATTCACTCTTGTGATTCCATGAATCTTCAGTCCCTTCTGTACACGGTCTCAAAATGCAGATGTTGCAGCACCCAGTTGGTTTGCACCGAAGTCCCTTCCCGCATCTAACCTTAAAGCTCCTGACTACTGATCACCTCGCTCTACCTCCCCACAATTACTCTTCTGCACACACAAAGGGTCCAAGTCTGCTACAATTATCTGATTAACTGAAGAGAAAAACTCATCCTAAAGAAGTACAAAACCCACTGGACTCATCCCAGGGACTCTGTAGCACACAGGGAAGAAGACAGCAGAATCCAGGAGTGACTCTAGAAGCAGGATTTTACAGTGTGAATACAGAGAATTCAAGTAGGCTAACTTGGACAGTAGCCATGTGATGAATCCCAGCACCACAATACATGGCAAGATCTTAGTAAGCTGAGGGGACTCTGGTTTACACAAGTTATTTTGCTGTATTAGGAAAATATCAGTAGGGAGCAATTTCTGATGGGATTTCATACAGAGTTCTAAAAGGATGTCACTCTCCCATCTCAGTGAGTCACAGACAAAAAAAAGCATATTGATTTAGGGCTTCAATACATCCCTACCTAGACAAATCTGCTTTCTGTCTCTCTTTGTCAGGCTGAAAAGTCTCTGCTTTCTCAAAATCTCACTACAGTTATGACTGGATGAGAGCAAGTTGTCTAAGCATGCGGAGGAGGAAGATGTAAGACTATTCAGGACAGAGAAGAGATCTTGTTAGGAAAGCAGTGCATCTGCCCCTTGCCTAGAGAGATTACGGTTCATGAGTACATGACATATTACAACTATGGAACAATGATAGCTGCTCTGAAACGGTATGAGTTTTATAAATTGTCACTACTATCTTGACTTTTTGTGCTTTTGTAAATGTGTATTATGTTAATTAAAAGTTATAAATAAGGCTAGTGAAAAAAAAATGTAGTACTTTTTACAAGTATGAAAAATACAAATTAAATGACTTTAAAAGTTAGGAAAAGACTGCAGATTTTCCCTAAAAAATACTAAAAGTAAATAATTCTGTCTAATTAATAGCAATGCAGAGCACAAATAAAGCCTCTGAAGACAAGACTTTCCTCAGGCATCAAAATCTCTCTCTAAACTGTATGTACCAAAGAGCTAAGCAACAAAAAAGGGGGGTAGCTCTAGCTTTTCTATTTTCTTGTATGAATACCTACATGATAGAATATCTAGATAATTGTTTACCACATAGTGTGGGGTTGCTTTGATCCTTGTCTATTCATCCCTGCAAGCCTAGTAACATGACCTGAAGGACCTCAATTTACATAAAAAGAACACACTACTGTTTTTACACAGGTACTCCCAGTTACAATTGTGCAGACAAAAGTTTTAAAACTCATAATCTCTTCTTAGGTGGATTTGGTCAGGGATGACTGGCTAATTGGGGGAAACACATGAAAGAACCTCAAAATCCAATTAGCACTTCAGTGCAATTAAATAGCTTTGCTATTCTGTAGAGACATGACTTTGATCTTGCACCAAAAAGTGTCCTTCCTTAAAGCTGCTGTTTTGATTTTTTTCTCAGTAATTAGTGCTAATTGTAAAGACATTTCTGACATGCTATAAACAGGGTATTTTGCTGCACTTGACACAACGACCTTAAACCAGTGTTCTCTTTGTCTATATGTATGGTTTATTATTGGCCTAAATACTTCACTCATTTTTAAATGCACAATATGTAACACATGTTAAAGTCAGATGAAACAAATTACCTAGGTTTAAGGGCTTCTTTAGATACCTTCACTGGTGTTTTTAAACTTTGATTCCAAAGAAATAGAGGAGAGAATAGAAAATAATAGATTACAATTAGACTGCTCTTTCAGTTTTTTGTTTTTCATTCTGAACTAGAAAAGATTGATTTTGAATTATGTCTATTTCTTTTGCAGTCTGACATAAGATGCACACTGAATAATGAACTGAAGAAATAATTCTCATTTCAGTTGTCTTGACTACTCTTCTCTCTAAACTACACTTCTTATACCTGTGAATTGACCAGCTGGGTGACAGACCTCTGTCCCTGTTTACAGAAAGGTTGTACATGTCAATTCTGCTGTAAAGTTTCTTACAGGTATGCATTCTTTTTATCTTGGATTATACTGTTAAAACCTAAAAATACAGGTTTAGAATTAACACCACAGTTACACTGAGAGTCAGCTGCACAGAATTTTTCATTTTAAAATGTTCCATAAGAAAAAATATATTTAATGAATTGAATAAACTGAATGTAGTACGTTACAACAGCTACAAAATCATGCACACAGCAATGCCCTTTCAGATTAAGTATTTGGAAAGAAAGAGCTTCCTATAACATACATTTTGATCTCTGATTTAGTCTCAGTAACAAAAACACATGATCTATTTTATGCTCTAATATTCCCCTTCACAGGAAAAATGTCCCACCATTATTTCTTGTTTCATTTTAAGGAATGTCTCACAGATATAAAACCTTCCAAAAAACCATATGTTTTTTAACATCAACTACAAACGCAAAATAGTATTTTTTATTAAGATACAGATTCACACAGACTCTTTGCTTACACTATAGCTGCAATGTTTAGATTACAAGATTCATAAGAGATAACTACTTCTATTTAGAAATGAGACACTTTCTGACAAAGAGAGCACCTTTTAGAAAAAAAAACAGTTTCAGTCATTCTAAATGTGTTTGAGAATATGTCAGTGATTTTTGGCTGGCATTTTGTTTGCATAAAGCTGTCAGAAAAGCAATTTGTGATTTCTATTGTTTCTTCTTCTTTTCCTTGTCCCTCTTAATTCCATAGTCCAAGAAATCACTAAGATACAGAAAGCACAACTTCAAAGCCCACCTGAGTCAGGCCAAGAATTTGAAATAAAACTTCTTACATTCTCAGATAACTTAACCGCTACCTATATAGAATATTCAGCATTTGATCTTTCTCAGTTCTTCCTAGTTGGATCAAATTCATTTTGTATAAAACACTTACATACTAGGATTGTGTTTAGTTAGTTGTGAAAAGCAATGATGAATCATTAGAGGAGGGGAGTGAGAAATCCAGCTTTGGAGTAATATAAAGCAGATGCTTCCCTTTCTATGCTTTTCACACAAATGCATAAAAGGAATCATCAGCATAAAAAGCTACACAGCATCAAACAAATGTCATATTTGTTTTCTTTCATCTCATTAAATAAAAAAACAGTGTTTTTGTCTTTTCTGTTTCAGGAGTTGGAAACAAAATAAGTAATTCACATGCTCATAGCATGTCTTTTAAGCCTGGAGGTCTGTGAACCCCAACAGCAACAACATTCCTCTTCTGAGTTCCATACTTTACCACAGTCCTTTGGCCTGATATTTTTAATGTCCCTGAGACAAATCACACTCTGCTGTGGTTATCTCTTTGATATTCTACTGAGATTTCCAGCTGTGTGAATCTAAACTTGCACCAACAAATAGAGATCAGAGCTGCCCCCACAATGGCTGAGTCTAGCTTGGTGCCTTGAAATGACACTGAGCTTCACTCAGATGTGTACCATCATCAGAGGTAGATGCATCTCAAAGCAAGGCAGGTAATTTTAAAGTTGTTCCCACTAAATAATCCAAAACATACAAAAAAAGTTAGTATTTTAGTAACAATTAGTGATATAGTTAGATATACAAACCTCGGGCAATAGGATTGACGTTTTAATAATCTGTTTTCAGGGTTGAAAAAACAGTATCTGCTAGATTTTAAGAAAAATATGTTAGCTCAGAAGCATTTGTTCTATTTATGGGCTTTGAATGATCAACTAAACTGTCCGCTAAACATTTATATTTAAAAAAAGGACAATATTCTATGTTGGGGTTACTCACAAAAAAAGGCAGATCATATTAAGGCCTAATCCTGCACATTCTGACGTCAATAAGAGTCTTACTGTTGGCCTTGATAGGATAAGAAGCAGGCCATTAAAATATAATTTTACTTTTAGTCAGTCTTAATTACACAATGATAGAATGATTCATTCAATTGTTCAATTCATAACATTTTAACATTTATAAACATGATTAAAACAGCTTTGAAATAATAATTAAATTTTAGGAGCATCTTTTAAAATAACATTTACCTATTTAACTCTAATAACAAGCATTAGAAATAAACCTAAATTGCATGCATTCAGTTTGGAAGCAAAAGGTGCGTCACTGGTAATGACACTGATGTGTTGTATCACTACGTTCAACAAATCAAATGCTTTGACAGAATACTGATGAGGCTGTCAGATTTTCCCCTTTGGTAGCAGTGCAATAGATGCTGAGACTAAGTCCAAATTCTAGCATTATAAATTCTTTGCATATGTGAAGAGAAGAAGGATACCCTCCCTTTTCCCAGTGTTACTACTCAGTCCCAGTCTCCACAATGAAGAATGCTTGATGACCCTCAAGCACTTTGCGAAACATTTCTCTGAAATACTTATCTGAAGTTTAGTTGGCTCTACTGATACCCTGAATTGCAAGGTTAGTTATCAGTCACAAACAATAGTTTTGTACCCTAATCACACCATGGATTAGCCTTCAGAACTTTCCACTATCTCATACTTATGTGTCCCCTTGCTGATTATAGTCAAAACAGATTGAAATGGGTAATTCCATGTGACAAAAAAAATAATATAAGAAAAGAATACAAAACCCTCTCAGTTATTATCTCCATAAAAGAAAAACTATGATGATTTAGCCTATCAAATGTGTTTCTTCTCAAGAACCTGTAAAGTTGTCTTTAATTAGCGAGGTGGTGCACAATCTGGGTATGAATGGCTGCATTAATCAGTCTAATGCATTACATTGCATTGAAAATTGGCATTTACTCTAGGTCCATTTACCAAAATTGGACACACCAGAAAACACAACAGAAAGGCATTTTTCCCAGCTCTGTAGTACAGCAAGCAGATCTAAAGAGACCAATCAGGACTCAAATAGATCTTCGTAGTCAACAGATCCTCAAAGGAAGAGTCAAAAGACCAGTGGTATTCAGCAAAAACTGTAACAAGGTGCTGCACGGCACAGGAAGATGAGCACCCTACTGGGACCTAGTCAGGGGCCCCCTTGAAGAAGGCGTTACATCAGCTAAAAGCCAATGTTGTCACAGAAAAGATAGACACTAACTAATGATTAGAAATAACTGACCAAATATTGTGAAATGCTTCATGCTGTAATACCTGCATATGGTAGAAAATTAATTCTGTCACAGCATTGCTATTCTAGAAGATGGTAGAAATAGTCACAAACTGCTCAGAAACAATAATATGACTCTATTATGATAATAATATCATATTCAATAAATGAATGTTGTGTGACTGCCAAGAACCTAACACCAGTCAGGTGGGTTATAAAGCACTTCGATAGCCTTTTCCTGTATTGCACCACAACTTTCCAAAAGCCTGTAACAATGCAATTTAAATTCCCAGAGCCAGATCTTTCTGGATGCCAAGTAGGACACACAGTGCAGTTTGCCACTTTTCCGAGATCCCAAAACTAATGATCAGCCAAGCCCACTGTCTCCTGAGAAATCCAGGAAGCAATTTAAAGATGAGGCCTTTAACTCTGAAAGTAATCTTCCATTCCTTAATCTAAAAAGTCTGGCTATAAGTCGGTCGTCTATCCTACCTACATGGACAGTGGCTTTAGCAAGCCCCCTCTAAGATGCAACATCCTCAGGGTAAGCACTCCCTAAACACTGAACAGTGTTTTTTCACAAATATTTCAAGGTAAAATACAGAAGGTCATTTACCATCTACTTACTTAAAAAGCAGATCAAAAATTAGGCCAGGATTTGATTTGCTGTTATTTCAGTATCGCTGCAAGGAAAGGAAGAAGAGTTCCCAAACAAACATCAGATTATGCATTTCTGTCAGAAAGAAAAGGGAAAAGATGCTGTATCACAGGCATCTGTGACTAAATTCTAAAGTCCCAGCATCCACAGCTGTCCTGGTTTGAGTTAGAACCAAACCAATTCCTTTCAGTGATTTCACTTTTCATCTGAGTCTCTTCCAACTAACTGCACTTTCTGAAGCTAACAGCATGTTTTTGCAGACAGTGTCTGCTTCTAGCAGTGGTAGCACTTCATGTTTAGAGTTACTACCAAGGATTGGTGTGCGGACCAAGGTCACTGCTAACTCTTGTGTACCACATCGGGGGGGTGCAGAAAGTGAAAGGCTGCACCTGTGGGGAGGAGTGGCCAGGACACGTGACCCTAAACTGACCAGTGAGATATTCCATCCCATATACATCATATCCAGTACAAAGCTGAGAGATCATGAGGGTCTCAGCCCTTTTTTTCCTTCCCATTGGCCCTTCCACTGGCCTTCGCTTCCCTTTCAGGTCCTCTGCCTTCTTGGACCCTTCCACTTGGCCTTCCCTTCTTGGACCATCTCATACCTTTGATCCCTATTTGTGTGTTCCTGAACCCAGCTCCTGAACACGGTTCCCGTCTGCTGCTGAGCACAGTCTGGGACATTCCCAGTGTCTGCTCCACAGCCTCAGTGGTGACAGTGATGTCACTGCCATCAGAGGGAGGCTGGGTTTGATACTGGTCTTGTATATATTTGTATATATTCCATTTTAGTACTGTTATCTTAATTACAGCTGTTTTAGTTTTCTTTTCTAATCGGAAAGCGTCTCTCTCATTCCCTTCCTCTCCCATTTGGGAGGGGGAGCAACTATAAGTCTCTCTCCCTTATCCTCTTTCTCTTCCTCTTTTTGGAGGCAGGAAAAAGGGGTTAACAGAGAGCGTCTGTTGTAGGTCTGGTGGATTGAACCTAAACCTTGACAACAGCACCACTTCACATTTAAAGCCCGGACATGATTCCTGGGCACACAAACACACTTCTAGATTTTTCTAAGAACTTAATGAAAAATTTTTCGTAAATAAAAATAAATGCATTGAATTATGGACAACTCTTGAATAGCTAGGGAATGTCCTGCACCACCTTACTAACATTCACAATAGCAAAATATGATGGAAATAGGAGGCAATAAAGAAACTCTCCACTTTTCTTATATCGGGAGTGTATTTACTCAGAAGCAACAGAAAATCTTCTAGAGGGCAAATAAGAATTTAAGATCTGTATTTGCCATGTTTTTGGTATTCATTCATCTTGTAGTACCTGTGGCAATAGGTAAGCAGTGTACTGTGAAAGCTGCCCTAGCTAGAGATTTAAGAATTTCATTGCGTTTGGACTGTTAGTAGAAAACATGTTATTTTCTTATGCATTCCAAGCAGTTCTATTTAACTAATAACACTAAATACAAAATGTTGGTTCTTGCACATTTAAATTGTATTCCTAATTTCTAGGCAAATGGTACCTGCTACAGATCACAGGTATGCAAACAGTAATTTAGAAAATATGACACTTGCTGTGTTCTAACTTGAAACCATTAAAAAAAAGCCTATGCTTTTGCTGAGCCATACATTTGTTTAAATGAATTTCTGGAGACAGAGGGTACAATCTTGATTGCAAAAGGAATGACTAGTTACACAAACAGGCTTGTCCTACATCTCCAAGTCATAGTGGTTTTATATACATATCTGGCTACTAAGCTGTGAACAACTGAATCTCTTCTTAGGAACCTTGTCCTCATCAACGGCTGGGCAGGATTTTTGAACACTTTCGGCTGCCAATACGTTGATGTTTCTTCCTAACCCCAGAGCCTCATGTGGTCCTCAGCCCTTTCAATCCAAGTCACTCTAAAAGGATGGAAACAAATTTATGCTGTTCTATCTCCTTCAACACCCTGAAGCTCACAAAGCTGGAGTCAGTATTCCTTTGTCAAAGAGGTGTCCTAACCTAAAAGTGGGGATTTCCTACCCAACACCCTTGGTGAGAACTGGTGCCCACTGCACAGCACATGTGTCAGTAAGGCACTGCTTTTCATGAGAACCAGTACTCTTGGAGTCTCTCGCACTTTACATACTCTCCACTCTAATCTCATAAATATTTAGAGAATCATAGAATATCTCAAGTTGGAAGGGACCCATATGGATCTTTAAATCCAAATCTCTGCTCCTCGTAAACTACCTAAAACTAAACTACATGACTGAGAGCGATGTCCAGATGCTCCTTGACTCTGACAGGCTTGGTGCCATGATCACTTCCCCGGGGAGTCTGTTCCAGTGACCAACCACCCTCTCAGTGAAGAAGCTTTTCCTAACATACTGTTTGAACTTCCCCTGACTCAGCTTCATTCCACTTCTTCGTGTCCTATCACTGGTCATCAGAGAGAGGAGAATCTGCACCTCCCCCTCCACTTCCCTCCTTACAGAAGTTGACTATGAAGAGGTCCCCTCCACAGCCTTCTCTTCAAGCTGAACAA